>JBAFWW010034738.1:0-13707 GCA_036873685.1 Agapornis canus | reverse complement strand
AAATAAAGAATAAATAAATTTCAGAAACTTGCACAAAAAAAAAAAAACAAAAAACCAAACAGAAAAACAAACCTTGTGTTCAAGAATGGATAGAGAAAAATCCTTTTCACAGACCAGATATGAAGCAACTTCTCCATGAGATATGCATAAACGAACAAATAAATACTATTAGGCTGCTTTTGGGAAGCAGAGGGTCTGAGAATGTGGCACAATGAGAGCTATTGACTAGCTTAGATATTATTCTCTAGGTTAGGGTATGTCCCTGCCTACCTCTGAGGCTACTAGCTTGATTTACTCCTGGCTTTATCAACCCTAAAACCTGCAGGAATGAACTTTGAAATGTACCTCACAAAAAAATTAGAACTGAAAGGTGGCATCAGAAAGCAAAGTTCTTCTAAAGTAGGAAAGCTATCACTAATTTAAATTTTTAAAGTACTTTAAATGAGGAGTGTGGAAAACTTATTTTTGTGTCAGCTTCCGGTAAGATCAGAAAAGCAGATCTGAATCACCCACTGTGTGGAGACGTACTGCTGTAGCCCCTAAAGGCAGCTGCCTGAAGAGCAAGCAGCTGAAGAAGCACACACAGTATGTTTAAATCACGCTTCTCAGCTTGGATGCCGCTTCCAGCTTACTGCTGTGAAATAATCAAGAAACTGAGAAACAACTGAGGAATAACTAGGAAACTGTTGAACTCCTGAGTAGGAAATATTTTTCCCATCAGTGGTACTGCTAGCTCTCCTTTACTCCTGCAGGTCAAAATTTACTTCCTAGACATGTTTATACACTCGTTAGGTACTTCCTCCAGTATGCAAAAGTCCTAGGAAGGGATTCAGTTCAAGCCATGTTTCCTATTATCAGTGACTCACAAAGCTTCAGTGGTTTTCCCACTGCCTTCTTATAATGGGCTGGGTGACAAACCCCGGAAATAGACCTTCTCCCTCGAGGACCCATTCACCCATGCAGGAAGAGCCTGTGGCTGGTGCTGGCCGACCTTGCCTCATCAAAAGCAGGGGAAGCAAGTTGAGGCTTTGACCCTCTAATTTGATTGATTTCCTTGGACTTGAGTCAGTTTGCTCTCGGTACGACAGAGCGGCCTTTCTCTGCTAATGTCATTCACAAACCCAAGTGTTCCTTGCAGTGGGGTGGCCGCGCAGGGCACTCGCACCCTCTTGTGGTCCACAGCAGGGGCCCTGAAGGAGGCCATCCCGCTCTCCCAGGCAGTGCCCTGCACAGATGGACAGATGTTTGGAGCCCAGCCCAGCTAGCAGGAGTCTGGGGAAAGCGATGAAGGTGTCTGTTGATGAGTTCAAGGCACTTCGAAATAGCTACTGGTTGCTCTTTCAAAGGTCTGCAAAGAGACAAGGTGTTTCCCTAAAATGATGGAGACATCTTTTTGACAGATTCAATCCAACCCAATAATCCTTCTTAGTCCCTGAAGTTTTAGAGTTGAAAATCCATTTTCATGATAACAAACACAGGAAAACAACATTTCAGTGAAAAACTCAACAGTTATTAAATAGATACATCAGAGCCTCATCCATATCTTTAGCTGTCATACATTGACTGGCTAGGCAGACAAACAACAAGTTTTAAGGAAATGGATCAGTAAATTAAATTTAATATATGCCTTTCTAATACAGCTCCATTTAAAACTACTTTTATTTGAAGTGTACTTTTATTTTAAAGTCAAAAGGAAACAAACTATTGAATGTCTAATGTAGAAATAATATCAGATTTCAAAGGTATGGAAAAAATTTTTTCAACAAGTTTCTAACATTGTTGTTTGTGTTTTAATATATCATAGTTTTAAAAACATATTTCCATTAATATATTTGACCATGAGGATTTTATGTTAAATTTATTACTTCCAGTTAACTTTGCTACTTAGTTACTCTCAACTATTTCAATTCATAGTTAAATGCAAATTAGTTTATAATGAACAGCTAAGCGGTACCATTTTGTTGCATCATGGTTTATGTTGTATCAGTTAGGGTAATGTTAATCATTCAGTTGTCATAACTAGAGGTTCAGCTTTAAAAAAAACACCACAAAAAAAGTAGGAGAAACCACAGAGATAATGTCCCAGCAAATTCTCCCTACTCCAAGTGACACATTTCTGCTATAAATCATACTCTATAGGCGTAAGACCTGTATAAAATGATGCCCTGGATTATTTCCTGCACAATTTCTCAGGAAAATCCTAGACCAGCTGAAAAAAAAAAAAAAATAAAAAAAAAAAACAGAAAGGTCAAAAGCACCTGCCTCATTTTAATGTTTAATAGAAACACCTGAGTCTTCCTTGGGTTATTACTGCATTGCTGTCACGCAGAGACAAATTCAATAGGAGTGGTTCTGCAAATGACAGCTCATATAGATTGCCAATCATCTTTAATGGGATTGATAAGTAACCATTTTACATCCAAGTACATCCCAGGTATAGCACCACAAAAATCACTCTGTGTGACTTAAAAGTAGCTTTCTTTAAAAATAAAAGATTTAGAAGTAAAATTCAAATGCTTTTATGTATACTCATAGATATATACATATATATGAACACACATACGCATATATGTATAGTGCATGTATGTTTAAAGACAATGTAGTTTGGAAATTTGAAGAGAAAAACAGGAAATGGAAAAAAAGAGCAAAACTGTTCTGGGTCCACAGATTTAATCTTTTAATTAAAGTTGTGTGAAAAACTAATTTGTTCAGTTGGATGGAAAACCTTCTGATGAACCACAAAGGTGTGGGAAATGAAGACTCTCATCCTCCAAGACTTGTTCCCATTTGGAGGGGAAGAAATTAAGATTTTTTTTTCCTCAGTTTACCTGCATTTGGGGTTAGAGAAAAGCTTGCTGAACTTTAATTTTAAAACTCACCATCCCAATGAGAAGATAAAACCCCAAAAGCCAGTCAGAGAGCAACGCCTTTTCACACATATGGCTGGTAAGGTTGCCTCCTGGGGCCCATTCTGCTTGCTTAACACAGAGCAGCTCTTGAGTTGCACTAAATCCACAGGCAGAGAGCAATTCAGCTGCCATCTATTCTCCAGGTCAGCCAGTGGGATGGTTGCAAAACACCACTTTAGTCTCTTAGGTGCTTACTATGTAATCACTTCAGACAGAAAATCACAGGAGTTCCCCCAGCACATAAAGAATTCCAAAAATTCTAGCCAAAATAACGCAAGAATAGGAACACATTTTGATTAATGCTTCCACTGCAGAATGATTGATTCCACATTGATTCCATGATCTCTTGTTACAATAACTGCATGCAGGTTAAAGTTTAATATTTTTATTAGCCAAAAAGTATATTTATTTTGACTCGTTCTGTTACTAGTTGAACATTTCATGTAACTCCTCAGAGCCACATTTTTTCACATGACTATCATACCCCAAACAGATTTCTACAATCTCTGCAAGAGAATTGCATCTAGAAGTATTTAATGCAAACAAAACTGATTGCATTTTGTGATGTGATAGCGAAAGGCTCTGCACTAACATGCGGCTGTCGTCCTCTAATGGCCACAGTCTAGAAAGTGCTAAGAGGCTGGCAACAGAATGGTCTTTACTGTGCCCTTAATTTACCCCAATCATGTCTTAGGGAGCAAGACGTTGCTATTGAGTTAGAGAGTTGGAGTGATGATGTTCATCACCATGGACTTTATTGCAGGGCCACAGAGCCAGTTTTAAGCACAGAATTTCTAGACAAGCCTCCATAAAGTTGCTGGTTCCACCAGAAGATTTGAAAAATTATGTCAAGGTAATCACATATCCTTATATTTCCTTTATTGTGAGCAGGTGCCGCTTTCAGCTTGCCTTTGATGCGGAAGAGTCAGGCAAAGGTTGGGGTTTTTGCAATATATTGCATCAGCACTGGTCTTGCCAACAAGATGTCAATAGGCCAGAGACTGCTACAAAGTTATAAAGAGGTATTACTAATGCACCTCTCTGTGGCATCAAAGCATTTGTCTTTATGATCTAAATCATTTAAATAATTACAGCTAAATCAGAATATCTACTACACTGTAAAGCAGAAAATTATTAATCTCTTGGGATATTCTGTTTTCCACTACATCAAATCTGGGAACTTGTGTTTTGCAAAGTTCTGTATAAAATTAAGATTTATATTTTTTTACTTTCTATTCTACTTATCAGCATCCCAAGCTGAATGTGGGGGGCAAAGAAATAAGGTTGTTTATCCAACACTTGAATATTTTAATAAACACTAACCTTCTCTACTACTGTTTGAAAAAATATTTCTCATCCCCATTTTTCAAAAGGAAAAGAAATCAGACACAGACATCGGATTAAAAAAATTGTGTATGTAAACCTGTAATCATTTAAAAAAAAAAAAAGAGTATCAAAGAGGATAACCATCAAATTGCAATATGCCAGGAGGCAACGCTGCCAATGTCCAAACTTTCACGTTTTCCAGCTAGGAATGCAAATATTTTTGCAGTCCCTATCCATAGTCACCTGTCTTTTCTGGTGGTCTGGTTTTATGATATTTGCACACTACCATTAATAAATGTAAAATAAGCAACAGACATAGAAAGCACTTAATAATGATTGTTTTGTTTTAAACTGTAGACATTTGAGAAGTACTTGGTCATAGATGATATTAAACCCCATCACGCATTAAAGAACAGGCTTGGGAAACACATCTTTATAAGGCTGAAAATTAGTCTTAATTTTTATCACAGTTATGGAGGTCAACAATTTCCCAGTTTCAGAGGGCAGGGGAACTAACGCTCATAGTTTCTAGCACCACTTAGCTATAGCCACACTTAATTGATCATATTAGTAACTGCACTTTTCAATGTGATTCTCTGGATCATAAAATTGTCCAAAAGCACTAGCAGGGCAAATGAAGCACTTTCATATGGCCTTTAGTTCCAGTAGGTGCCTGTTTCCTCTGTGACCTCCCAGCTCTTGGTTTAAGAACATCTCAAGACCGGCAACACTGGCTGTTGTACAAAGCTATATTGCCTGTTACTGCCTGTGACAGTTCACATGGATAAGGGCTACAGAGTAGGGCTGAGACTGTCAAAGCAAATGACTTCTCACTCTCCGAAGCACTCACAAAATACAATCAGAAGATGCAAAACACCTGCAGTCAGGAATCAGAGTCTGGTTAATGCATTTCCTGTGACTGCTACCAGAGATGGCTGTTCTAAATAGGGGTTTGCCTCAGTTTGGTCTTGAACACTGAGAAATTAAATCCATCACAAGAACAAAAGAAACACTTCAACCTGGACAAAAGCACTAATAGGGTGGTAATATGTCCATATGCTGCTAGAACAAGATTATGAATAATTAAGTGATAATACAGAAAGTCAAAGGTAGTAGAAGACAGAAGGAACGTTTTCAGATGCCTATGCTATTTAATACGCAGTGTAAGATATTGCAGCTTTTTTAAATGGATTTGTAAACATTTCTGCAGCTCTCATTTTGTTTATTTTTCTGAATAAGATTATTTATCTATAGTGTCAAGTAAACAGGAGCCCTATTACAAAATATAATGCTTGGTCAGCCATTTCTTCGTGATAGTGACAGCAAGGTATGATGGAGAGACAAGTTGTCAAAAGACAGAAATCCTTGGACCATGTTACAGAGCCATCCTGGATCACAGAGTATTGTTTCTTTTAGGCTAAAACTAAGCAAGAAGATCCATTCAGGCACACAGAAAACACATTCCTGCTGCTAAGTGAAGGGCAAACACAGCACACAGTCTTAGTTTAGTTAAGCTTTATCTTTTACCTGCTTTGTTTGCTGCTATGGACCCAGGCATCGGCTCTAAGCCAGAGTGTTAGCTGCATCACGTGAGACTTTTTCTGACCCTTAGCTCAGAAACCTTCTATCTGTTTCAGAGCCCTTTGAACCTGGATATCTGAACACATTCCTGACTGATTTTGTTT
This sequence comes from Agapornis canus, assembly GCA_036873685.1. Lineage (NCBI taxonomy): Eukaryota > Metazoa > Chordata > Aves > Psittaciformes > Psittacidae > Agapornis > Agapornis canus. The sequence continues at coordinate 7,787 of JBAFWW010034738.1, read as the reverse complement.
AAAATGCATCAGAGTTTTTCTTTTGAATATTGCTGGCTGAGCAACAACCACAAAGAACAAATACTCAGGAATGCACAACGTTTACTGAAGTAATTCAGGTATCTTCTACATGCATTCAAAGTTCAAAGAGTTATTGGTAGTTGCAACAAGACTGGAAATAAGAGCGTGGGCCTGAGAAAGGCAAAGTTTGGATGTAGTTTCTCAGAAAGAAGCCACATGCTGCATTTATTTGGCCATTTGCAGATAAAGTGGGTTGTCATGTTCTTACCCCATTCAAATACAACCATTACAGTGGATTTTAAATAACATAATAGCTTATTTGGACATAGAAGCAAATGAAGTATAAAGTTGCTATTCTTGAAGTTGCCCTTTACCCTCCCATCTCAGTCCTGTACATGAAACAGTAGTGCTCTGTTTCTCAGTTGACTTCAAATCGCTGGTGTGTTTCCCATTTATAAAACGCTTTTAATAGCCTAATTGGGAGCAGTTTAATTCTCAGATTCTCAACTCCTTACTACACCAGTTAAGAGTCCAATTGACTGTAACGATTCAGAAAGAGGCTCTTTTGGAGCCCTTACAATATGCCGTGCAAATTCTCATTCAGGCTTAAAAAAAAAAAAAAGAAGCATTTAAATTACAGTAACTAAAATATTATTCACATGACAAGGGTCCCATGCACATTATGACATAATGGACTGTAGATGCTTAGAAGCAGTTACGGTTTATGGACTGAAGGCCAATGAACATTTTACCTAGAAAATGGTCCACAGCGTAGCGCATAATCCCAGTATCATGTCACCAAAGGAACTTAGAGATCTGAGATACTCATTACTTGTTCAGTCATCTAATTCTGGCCCTTACACATTTACCAGTGTTCATTAGTGTCCTACCCGATCTTGTTAATTATTAATTATTATTAAATCATACTTTTTCACCATTTCCCTTTGAAGACTGGACAAACTAACTGACTTCTATCTAGGACATATATTCAAGGGGCTGTCTATTCTAACAACCCTCTTAAAGCCAGGCAATTTTTTTTTCTATTAGTTCTGAATAAAAACAGTCAAAAATGGTGGAGCTTTTCCTAGAAACATGATTACTATGCATCAGCTGTGGCCCTCCAGTTATACAGCATGAGTTATAACTGGAACAAAATTACAAAAGGGTTTGTTTGAGTTTTTTCGGAGTGTTTCTAAAAGTTCTTCATTATCCTCTGCACTTTGGCACTTGGATGATTCTTACGACACAGAACTTTTGCCACATAGTTGAACTCTCCAGCAGGATGAGGCAGAACTTCTTCTGCAGAAATAATCAATACAGATAGCCTTTCTCTTCAAGGGCTTTCAGTACAGAAACAACAAAATGGAGCCTGAAGAGTGCAAGCATTTGAACTTAATGAATCAAGATGCTGAGAAGGATCAGTGGCAGGATTTGGTGGTGTTCTGCTGCTCCAGGATGGCAGGACTGCGATTTTGGGTTCCATGCCCACCTTTATTAATCAGCTGGAAGGTTAAAGTGAAAGAACACCTTCATCTCTTGCTCCTCCAACTCTCCATATTCACAATCTGTTTTGTCTCACTAGATTTTTAATTCTGTGGAGCAGGGATTGTTACTATGCATTTGTGAGTCCAGATCTTTATAGAGGCTTACAGCAGAACTTATAATACAAATCATAAATAATGAAATCAGATCATTTTGCTGGGAAGTTGTCTTGGCATTGCTAGTCCTATAAACAAAAGCATTTCTTATCTACCACACCAAAAATGTATGTCTTCACTACCTGTCAGAAATATAAAGGAGATCTTATATTTTCTTCTGTTGTGAGAATTTCAACTGAATCCTCCTTCCCACATGTTGACAGCAAGTCAATCACCTACTAACTTTTCTGGGAGCAGAACTAGGTCCTATATTTCTTTTATAGACAATGCTAACAACACAACATGCTGCATATGACCATCACAGTCTCACAAGCAATACCTAGCTCCAAGAAGGGCGGAACTGACTGGCAGAATTTTCATATCATTGATGATGGCAATTTTTCTTGCATCAGCTTAAAAAAAATATAAAAACAGATAGCTTTAAAAAATATCTGAAAGGCAAAGGAACATAACTTTGTGGCCTTAGTCATAGTTCAAACTTTGTAGCTTATAAATAAGCTTAGATTACCTTTCTGTTTCAGCTGCAGGTAATGTATGTTTACATGCTCCAAGATACTCAGTGTGCTGTCATTTTCTAAAGAAGGCAAGGACATGAAGAGGTGTCCCTGTGTATGGCAGGGGGGTTGGAACTAGGTGATCTTAAGGTCCTTTCCAACCCTAACTATTCTATGAATGTGTGGGACATAGAACATAAGACACAGAAGCCAAAGAACTTTATGACCTGTTCCGTGTCAGACTTTCTAGCCTGGTGGGTTCCCTTTATGGCAGGTCAATGACCCAGCAAAACCTGAAACACCTGATACATTCTTGGAAAACTTTGCTCAGCTGATTCTGCTGTCCTGCATCCTAAAGTAAGAAAGGAAGAGTCAAATAGGTAGTGTGACATGCACCTTGCATTTAGAGTAATGGCTCTAAGAGACACGGTGTCAGTGCACAGCAAGAACAGTTATTCTGGTCTTAGTGCTATAGTACATGGAGTTCAGTCAGTCAAATACATGATGCTCTGGCAATGTCCCTGATCATCACCTACTGCACCCCATCAACCTTCAGTGCAGTCACACCCAAAGATGGGGTCTACATTCTTGTGTGGTTGCATTACTTTAGAGATGTAGCACCCATGTTTATTTGCTGTTCTTACAGAAGGCACCATGCTAAACTCACTGCTAAATGTTACATTAAATACTAGAACCAGAAACATAAAGCACAGCCTGACCTCCTGCTCCAGCAACTGCTGTTGATGGAGCATGCAACGGATATGCAGATTGATGCAATAACAAGCCAATGAGTTGTACCAAAGAAGCACAACCTCATTTCTGTAGACAAAACATTTTCAGAAAGCCCAACAGGGCCACCATGCACAACAAAGGAAATGTCTGAGAAATAAAGAAACACTGTTTAATGCATTCTTTCAGAATAGACAGCCTTGAAAGGAGAGTAGCTTATTTTCAAACAGAAAGGACGGAATTCAGAGTATGTACATAAGTAAAATGCTAAAACTAACCTCCTGCTTCATGAAAGGTAGCTTTTTCTTACTAGTTTGCAACTACCTTCTGTATGGACAATTACCTCAAAGTGTATTATATTGATCTGCAAAATACTTTATAAATGTCAATATATATCTAGTCTTGTTGCCTACTACACATGAGGAAGTAAGATGAAAATGAGTCTGGGCTTAATGACATGTAACAATCTTGGATGAATAATGTATATATGGTCAATCCTCAATACTCAGGAGACCATCAGCCTAACTTTAATGTTTGAGATAAGCAACTATATGTTTTAGATTTATCACTTGAGTCCTAATGCACTTGCCAAGGGACATTAATATTTAAATAGTGAAAAATACAATGTCAGCAGAAAAACAGACAGATTTACAGTTAAGGAGGTTCTCTTAAGTTAGCCTTAACACATACCTGTTATTCTGGAGAGTTCAGGAAAACTACTAGTCTTTCCTCCTAATTCTGTGGTATAGAAGATATTTAACTTCCTATCTTTAACCAAGAAATATATACTGAAGCCAGTTGTTAGGTATCTGTGATACAATCCAGGGTCCTCTCTAATATCCCTGCTGAAGTCTGGTATATGCATATAAGAATCATTTCAAAAAAGGCATGAATGTGACTTCTTTTGATGCCATGAGATCTCAAAACACAGAACAAGGGAATAATTCAAATCCAGCAATAACTAGATGAGAAGCTGTAACAACAGCACATTTGTTATCAAATTGAGCAACGATTTTCTTACTCTCAAATCACACTGTAAACCACTAAAAACATATCATAGCTCTTACAGATTGGATTTATTTCAATCTTTGTCTTTATTTGCTGACATGGTACTAGCTGACATATTTGGTAAGGGAATTCTCATTGCTAGAACAGGTATGGAATGTGCAACACTGCAGTATTTGTCTCCAGGTTGCCCAGCAGGCATTGATTTAACTTTGTTTAGGAGACACTGCCACTGCTGGTGAAAATATTCAAAATGCAAATCTGGTTTACATTTGGCCATACATTAAGATTCTTGGTAGAGACATTGGTTTCTTCTGCTCCGTTGCTCTCCAAAGACAGAAGAGAGATTGATTTCACATTTATAATATGAATGCAAATACTTATGAGGTATTTATTGAGATTTGAACTGCATGGTGGAATAACATGTTCCACAAAGCCATAAAGTACAAGAAGACTTTTTATTTTATTCTCCTAATGTGTTAAGTCTAGTCAATAAATAATATACTTTCTGGTAGGGAACTGTTCATTCATTAGGAGCTAAATGTAAAGAAATACTGAGCAAGAACAAATAATTTTGATCATCTTTGGCTGCGGGCTCTAGCAGATCAAGGTCTCGGAAAGTTTATAGCCAGATTCCAGTCTCCTGAGCTCACTAAAACACAAAACCAAGTTTAACACTAAAAGATGGCAAACTCACTTGTCCCATTGTTTTCCCAAAGGTAGTCTTGAAAGGACCCATGAGAAACAAACCTCACAGCAGATGTTTAAATGGCAGCAAGAAGAGCGTGACTCCAGGCAACTGGCTAATTCTCCTTGAAATTTCTCAGACATCGTTAAGGTTTATGTTTATCTGAATAATGTCTGTAAAACTACACATTAGTAAAATACTATTCAAATTATATTATGTTATGTTATGTTGTTATTATATTAATGTATTATATATATTAATAATATACAGTTTTATGGAGCACAACATATTTTTTATAGTCTTCTTTGTCCAGAAGAGAAAGATTGAGGTCATCCTGCAGAGTTCTTCCCAAAGCACTGAACCAGGCCTCTAGCATAAAATGGAAGTATTTTATTGCTCCATGAACATGAGTAGGTTATTATTCATAGAACCTGGTCTTTTTTTGGCATTTGCATCCAGTCAGAAACCATTCTGAACCACAGATTTTAAGAGAAAATTGAGCTCCCTGTTTGAAGAAGCCCTTTCTTTGATTGATGCTGTCTTAGATGCAGGTTCTATAGAAGACTAAGAGCCCAGGAAGCTGATTACTCTTCATATCTAAAAATGCCATCTAGTTTATATTTTAAATCCTCAAATTTGTGTTCATCATTAGGAGGGGAAAAAAGAAAAACAGTATTATTGTTCAGCTATTTATGTATTTTACATCAAATTACAGGAAAAAATAATCCTTGCTGAAAAAAACTAGCAGAAAATCTCTGGTTTATTTAGAATCACAGAATAGTTAGGGTCAGAAAGGACTTTAAGCTTACCTAGTTCCCAAGCCCCTGCCATGGGCAGGAACACCTCACACTATTTATCTCTGATTTATCTTCAAGCCATCCTTTTTAAAAATTATCTATTTTATAAAGACCATAAATAAATTCTGCAGGATTTAACAAGAACAGTTTCACTACCAAATATTTCCTAAAAACTTTTTATGCTACAAATTACTAAAATGGTTGAAGCTTCCTTTCAAGATTTTAAAATATGGAGGTGTAGTGCTATATAAAATTATTCCATCATTATTTTGCACTGCAAGAGTATTTAAATCCATCTAAAATTTACTAGGGGAACAGCTTATTCATGAAAGTTTGACTTACACCACATCTTCTGGGAAGAGATTCATATCCACAGCAAGAAAGATGAGGCAATAATTTATGTTATAGCCATTCAGGTTTAAGGACTTTTAAAGATGCATTCTGAGATCATTTATTGAGATTAAAGATTTAGTTACAGGAAAGAGAACTGTCTGGAGTAATCCAGAAGCAGATTTTTGAGATATTTTATAAATTTATAAATTTAGCTGAATAAAGGACATCTAATAAACTGTATAAAATATTGTTTTAAAAAAGCGTAAAAACATCCGGTTAGTAATAAAATTAAAGATCTTGAAAGGGAACATGAAGGTTATTCATTGAGTTCATAGAATGAAAAAATGGTTTGGGTTGGAAGGGACCTTAGAGATTATCTGGTTCAAATCCCTCTGCCACAGGCAGGCACAACTTCCACTAGACCATGTTGCTCAAAGCCCCATCCAACCTGACCTTGAACACTGCCAGGGATGGGGCAGCCACAGTTTCTCTGGGCAATGTGTTCCATTGCCTCACCACCCTCATGGTAAAGAACTTTTTCCTAATAACTAATCTGAATCTCCCTTCTTTCAGTTTAAAGCTGTTATGCCTTGTCCTATCCCTACATGCCCTTTCAAAAAGTCCGTTTTCAAACTTGTTGCAAGGTCCCCTTTGAGTACTGGAAGGCTGCTATAAGGTCTTCCCTTATAGCAGCCTTATATGAACTCAGGTCTCTCAGCTTGTCTTCACAGGAGGGGTACTTCAGCCTTCTGATCCTCTTTGTGACCCTCCTCTGGACTCACTCCAACAGGTCCACATACTTATTATGTCAGGGACCCCAGAACTGAGCACAGTACTAGTCTAGGTGTTGTCTCGCAAGTGTGAAGGGATGAAAGGGGCAGAATCACCTCCCTTGACCTGTTGGTCACACTTTTTTTGATGCAGCCCAGAAGATGATTGACTTTCTGGCCTGCAAGCACACAATGACGGCTCAATATTCACTTTGTCATATACCAGTTCTCCTCAGGGCTGCTCTCAATCCAGTATCCACTGGTGCTGCTGACTCTGATTTATAGAATAAATCACTGAAAATTTCAGATCCACTATTGCAAATGTGTTCGTTAAACAGCCTCTTTTTATCATGAACTGCAGATTCATATTTAGCTGATGGTGTATTCATAGTAGCAAGATGACCTATCAACACCGAATCAATGAAAATTGAGATCTTCTCATATCATAATCCTTCTAGATTAAGCAAATGAAAGAAAATGTGTCCATTTCTCTGAACACTTCTGCATCTCTATCACTTCTGTATCCCTTTTGGTCTCAGTGTTTAGTTCAATCTTTCCATGTTATTATTAAAACTATAGAAAATAGTAACAATACAAGACACAAGTGAAGTTATGAAGATAGCACCAAGAAGCTGCCATCTTCTGTCTAGGAATCTTAAAAGCATTGCTAAATGGAGATAATTTCTAATTAATTAAATGATTCAATGTAGGGGGCTTTAAAATCTTTTTAATGGAATATTGACTTTTTTCTATCAAATACTTGCTTGTTTAGAATACATATGCCTACATAAGAGATGCCAAATAGTACAACCAAATCTCAGTGAGTTTAGCATCCTTAAAATTCAATAAATTTGCCATTGAAAGGCTGTTCCTTAAATAGCTTTAGTAATTAATAGAAATTTCAGCTCTTTTAAGTCTTTCACTTCCAAATTTTTGTAAACTGCTTGGGCTATCTCCATAAAACAAAGTTCCCTTGCCCTGTATTCCTGCACCCTTAAATTATGCAGACAGAGGGTGAATTAGCATTAACTTTTGGAGAACTGGTTTTAATTAAATTGAACACACAATGTTTGGGTTTATGTCTTGTACAAATTCTACTCAAGATCTTCACAGGGAGTTACAGGAAAATATTGTTATTGAGGTAGCCATTATTTAGAATCACAGAATCATAGCATTGTTGAGGCTGGAAAAGACCTTTAAGATGGGCTGCATCAAAAGGAGCACGACCAGCAGGTCAAGGGAGGTGATCCTGCCCTTATACTCTGCTCTCGTGAGACCTCACCTGCAGTATTGTGTGCAGTTCTGGTGTCCTC
>JBAFWW010034736.1:0-19590 GCA_036873685.1 Agapornis canus | reverse complement strand
GAAGGCTGCTATGAGGTCTCCACGCAGCCTTCTCTTCCCCAGGCTGAACAGCCCCGACTTTCTCAGCCTGTCTTCATATGGGAGGTGCTCCAGTTCCCTGGAGCATCTTTTTTGTATAATTTTTTCTGTAGATGAGAGGTAGCACTGCCTGTTCTGTGGCATTGTTATAGGTTCTCTGGAGCATTTTTGCATTTTCAGAAGGTGGTGGTGATTTGCCTGAACCACTTCTTTTTTTCTTTTTTTCCTTTAATTTTTTTGAGTGTTTTGTTAGAGGTAGTCCTGAAATGGTATTTCCATTTCATTCTAGAGTTGGCTTATGTAGTGGAAGAACTAAAAAATAAAATAAGTGGGATACTGGAAATCATTGTCTCTCTTTTCCTGTAATTGTATTTGCTGGTTTTATTTTTTTTTTTTATGTTTTTTTCCCTGAAATGTCAGTACACTTCAAAGAGTAAAAAGCCTGGGAGTTGTCATAGTTTTCAGCGAGATGTATCTTTACACAAGTTCCTTTTGCCATCAACAATAGTAACAGTTTGCTTTTGAATGTAGAATTACATTCAGAAGCATTTGACATCTTTTGTCAGTAGGGTGTTGTTGGTTTGGATAGCATTACATTGTGTGGCTGCAAGTGGCATTTTGTTGCTCTTCATTCCAGACAAATTAGAAAATTTTTTTCTTTTTAGGATAAAAGTTTAGATATTTTTGTTTCAGTGTTCAGTTGCAGTAAGTGTTAAGCAGAAACATTCTTTCAGATCTTAAAAGCAGAAAAAGATCTCAAATTCCTACAGGAAGTACAGTTGAATTTGGGTTTTACATACCTCCTGTAACAAATTTTATCAGAATTTGTCTAATACCAAGCTACTGCTGAAAATGCCCATCGTATTCTGAGTTACTGTCAGTAGAAACTTTTAGTATTGTGAGCTACGTGGGAAAGTTTGTGCCAGGTTAGAATAAAATACCAGGTACACCTGGGTAATCTACATAATAAAACAACCCATCAGTTATCTCCCTCCATGTCACCAGCAAAGGTTTCTCTCTCTTCATTCTCCTCCACTTTGTCTTTGCAAAGGTTTAATATCAATGCAGTGTTTCTTTGTCAGAGTTTAGCATTTAATTTTTATTTGTCTCTATCTCTTGGAGTAGGATTAGATCAGTGACTTTAAATTTCCTACTTTGTGACTCTTAATTTTGCTTCTGGCAGCTTCACCTTGAGCTCCCTTCAGTTTTCACTAGGTGGTGGGTCTTGGAAAAATCTTTATTTTCAGATTGCCTGAAGAAGATTCTTCTATTTTCGCCTCTCTTTTTACAATGTTTTGGATTTTTTTTCCAAGGTTGCCTGACTTGGATAGTGAAAAACAGTCTTCCTTGTAGAGTAGGCACCTGAAATGCTAGATACACTTCTGTAAGGCAAATTGACAAGTCTGGCACATCATTCATTTTTCATTTTTCTTTTCATTCTTGCTTCTGCTCCAAGAATGACATTTTAGTATGGTGCCCTACATTTTGGCTGTTCTGGAATGGCTCTTTTTCCCCCCCTGTTAGCAGTGCTGCTTTCCGCTTGTTTGCAGTGAAGGCTGCTTCTGTGGGGAGAAATAAGGTTCCTGTTTCACATTCCAGTGCTGCTTCTACTTGCCAGGTTTCTCTCATGAACTGCAGTAATTCCTATGGATTAAGTTCCTGAAGTTGCCCTCCAGACTCTGGCACCAGCAGTCAGGAAAAAACTGAGGTGGTCAGCTGCAGAGGCACAGTACTGAACTGCGTAACTTCAGTACTGCAGCTCCATCTCTTTATTTGTGTTGGTGTACTATTTTGAAATTGCTGTTTTTCATAAAATCATAGAACAGTTTGGGTCAAAAGAGACCTTAAAGCTCATCCAGTTCCACCCTCTCTGCCATGGGCAGGGACACCTCCCAGTAGACCAACTTGTTCAAAACCCCATCCAGCCTGGCCTTGAACACTGCCAGGGATGTGGCAGCCACAACTTGTCTGGGCAACCTGTGCCAGTGTCTTACCACTCTCACAGCAAAGAACTTAGTCCTCATATTTAATCTCAGTCTACCTTCTTTCAACTTAAAGTCATTCCCCCTTGTCTTGTTACTACATGACCTTTTAAAAAGTGTTTCCAGCTCTTATTGCAGGCCACCTTTAGGTACTTGAAGCTACTCTAAGGTCTCCCAGAAGCTTTCTCTTTTCCAGGCTGAACATCTTTGTGGCCCTCCTCTGGGCTTTCTCCATCAACTCTGTGTCCTTATGTTGGAGAGCCCAGAGCGGAATGCACTGCTCCAGGTGGAGGTCTCACGAGACCAGAGTAGATGGGGAAAATCACCTCCCTTGACCTGTTGGTCACGCTTCTGGTGCAGCCCAGGACATGGTTGGCTTCCTGGGCTGCAGACTCACAGTTGGGTCATGTTTTTCTTTTCCTCAACCAACACCCCAAAGGCTGCTTCCAGTCCATCCTCCCATGCTGTTTTTGTTCTTGAGGTTGTCCCAACCTAGGCACAAGACCTTGCACTTGTACTTGTTGAACTTTGAGGTTTGCACAGGCCCACCTCTTAAGCATGTCAAGGTCCCTCCAGTGTGCTGAACACACCACACAGCTTGGTGCAGTTGGCAACTTGCTAAGGGTTCACTTGATCCCAGTGTCCATGTCACCAACAAAGACATTAGACAGTGCTGATCCCAGTAGGGTGCAGTTGTTGTGAGGGCTGGGTTGTTTTATGTGATGCATGAAGACAGGAATCCTTCTGAATGATACAAAAACATGCCTTTGCCTTTTTCTCCCCACCCCTTTCCAAATCTGTGGGTGTTCTGTACTGTTGCCAGGCTGAAATTTAGGCCTTTTTTATAATGCTTGTTCTGGTTTGACACCCTTTATAAGGGCTCTGTTAAATTGAAATCTTGTTTATTTATTTGGAAAGATAATTAAAGGTTTTACCTCTATCTGCGTACTTCCAGCTCTCCTTGTTGTTTCCCAGCTTCCTCCTTGTTCTTGAGGGTGGAAGTGACAGTTGCTTTCTTGTCATACTTAGGAGCCTCCCCTGATCACCGTGGCTTTTTAAATATTATGGAGTTTCTGACTGGACACAAGAAAAATTGTGGGAACAATCACCCATTGGAATAATCTGCAGGGATGTAATTTTTCCAACAATGGATAATTTTAAGATTTGGCTGGACAAGGGTGTTGGGACATCTAGTCTAGGTCATGCTTTGCCTCGAAAGTTTGGACCAGATGATCTTGAGGTCCCTTCACCCTAAAATTCTATGATTCTGACATTTTATAATTTATTAACCTGGCAGTAATACCATGTAGTTTCTTTAGCATTTGTGAGTATATCCCATTAACTTGTGCACATCTGATTTGTCTAAATGTTCCCTAACTTCATTCTCTTCCACCTGATATTGGTCAGGTTTATATACCATGCATAAAGATTAACACTGGATTTATGTTACGGTGGAGCTAAATCACCTGGAGCATGTAATGGTGGGTTTTGGTGTAGTCAGCAGCTGAACAACTGTATCCTAAAATAACAAAAGTATATTGGTATTGCTGAAATGTTGATCATGGCAGTAGGTTGATTCTGGAAGGCATAGACACCAGCAGGGGCTTCTTGTTATCTGAATGTGTACTTCTGAAGTTTGCTCAACCACACAGAGCTAGAGATTTTATGCTAAGTAGTGCTAGGTATCTACAGTTTAAGCACTGTTGGGATTTTGACAGAATTGACCCCACTGTTAATTTGTACTTGTGTATCACTTGCCTGGTATCAAATAGATAAATACAAAACTAGCAACACAAAAACTGCGTACTCATCTGACTGGTAATGGAAGACTTCTCGTCCATAACCTAGCTCATTTCTGGCTTCTCTTTGCATGTTGAGTGCTTGTTATCCTCTTGATCTTTGCCAAACACGTTCACATTTAGTAGTTCACACTTTTGCAAAATTTTGTATTGGTTGCTTTATGAAGTTGTGGGGGTCTTGAGAGCTTTGGGTTGTGTGGGGATTTTTTTTAAATCTCAAACTTACTAGTGATAGCTGCTGTGATATAGGTAGCAGATTGGATAGGAGTGGGCTTGGAAATTTCAATGTGGGGTAAAGAAAAGTTTTTAGATATTGCATCTGTCCTTGAGATGCTACTGCTTAGTGAAAAACACAGCAGACTTTACAAACTCTACTGTTTATTTTTGTTAACTATTTTGTAGGAGCTTTATGTGTAAGCAGTGATTGAAATTACATGAATTTCAGTGTGAATTAGATCAGAATTACTGATACTTTCAATAGTTTTATAATAATTTATAATCTGGTTAGAATGCAGGTGATAGATGCAGTCAGTAAACCCCATGGGAGTTCTGCTTCTGCCTTTGCTATACTTATTTATTTATTTATGGCACTAAACATATTAAGCAGCTAAAACTCTGGAGGAGTAAGCTTGGATGCAGTGACAAAGATCTGTGTTAGTTTTATTGCTAGTAGTGCTTCAGACCTTTCCAGAAAGTTACCAAATCAAATTGTCTGGATGCTTCCAGCCATCTTGCACATGATGTGCCATAGCTACAACTTTTATTTATTTATTTTACAGATCACCTGCAAGAATAACCTCTGTTTATTATGACATATTGAGCGGGAGTTTACAGTTTGCTACATTTTCTCTGAATAATTCTGAATATGATATAACAAAAATTTAATTCTAAAGTACTTTAAAACCAGTGGGTGTAAATATAGTTGCATTTCTGTTTCCTATTTGAATTCATTATTTTAATCCCTGTCAGATTCATATTTGTGGCAGTAATGTACCCTGCATGGCAAGTGCTGAGAAAACATTTATAAAAACCTTTGCCAAAGAAATCTGACTATTTAGACTACAGTGACTTTACTGTTGAGAATCTTCATGTGTTTATGGAAATAACATGCTAGTTAAGCAAGTCTGATTTGTAGATTTTGTTGCTCAAATACCCAAGTTACTTAATAACTCTAATACATGAGAGAGAGTAGTACAGCCGTTCTATTGATATGTTGGCAAAGAAGCAAACATGACCGGTCTTTACCATCTGTTTATAATGCTATATAAAGAAGACCTTACTGGTTGCTATGGAAACTAGCATTTCCAAAACCACAAGTGTTTGCTTAAAATCTCAAGCTTTCTAAAGTCTTGTCTTTTCTGAGGGAAAAATAATTGAAAATCTCTAAAGTTTTCCAGGGATATTTGTTTTTTCTTAGCAGTTGCTTTGCTGTAAAATGCTTTCAGTATTCACACTATATCCTCTTTCAGAACTTCATAAATTTAAAGCATGCCCTTGGTAACTTAGTGAACTTAGATGCTTAGCAAAGATCCAGGAACAGAGGGACAGATATTTGTTGGGTTTTATGTTCATCTTTGTAAAAGGAAGTTTTCTTGTTCAGACATACAAGGCTGACTGTGCTGTTGACACAGTGGAGTGAGAACTATGGATTTTGGGTGGAGGTCCCATTAAAAATAATCTTACCTGAATAAAAACCCAGATTAATCTTAAATACCAGAGTCTACTACCTAAGTCTGACTGAAAAGAGACTCTCTAGAATCAGTAATTTAGAGGAAAAGCATCAAATGAAAATAATACTGGTAAGAGTTGTGGTCTAGGCTTGTCTGTATTCTCTATTGTTGGCTTAAATTTTTTTATTTTTAATAAACCATTGAAAAGCCCTCAGTGTACAGTATTTAGATGCATATACATTTGTCATAGTATGTGGCAATATTTCTATCTCTTCCTATTTGTGACCATACATACATATTGCTGCCTTGCATTCTGTCCTAGTTCCCCACTGTGTTTTAAGGTGGTTTTTTCCCTCTGTTGGTTTACAATAGCTTTTGCTCTATGTATCCACTTAACTCCAGTAGGTAGTGACACATGTAGAGATGCTGCATTTTGACTAATGGTTGTTTCTTAGCCACTTAAAACAATTTCTGTTTATTTCTGTTTAAAAGGAAGATTTGTATTTGCAGAACTTTTAGTGTGTATTTGGCTTAAACGGCTTACTTTAAGTGAGAACAATCCACTGAAGCATAGAATATGGAACCTCTTTCTCACTACTAATAAAGAGCCTTCAGTGTTTTTAAGGAATAAATATTTGTAATTCAGAATTCATCTGAATAATGCTGAAGACTAGTTGTTACCTACAAATGCTGTTAAGTATGTAATTTTGTTTCATCTATTTGTAAATCTTGCTGTGAGCATTTTCAGCATGAGATAATGGCCAGGAGTTGACCTATTTCATTGTTCCATTTCCCAAGTAGAATTTATTTAATGCAAAATACATTTTTATGACAGGCTTTACAATTACAATATTGCCAAGGTGACACTGGACCTCCAGAGGTGTCTGAATTCATTAGCCTTGTGAAGCTAATCTTAGTTCTGTCATTCGTAGAACTCTTCCAAAATATTTGTATTGCATTTCACTTAGCAGAATATTCCTGTGTTTGAGAGAACCTGTTTTCAAAAAGGTAGCCTTGTGCTAGAGCAAACCTCTCGATATTGGTTGGCAGTGGGGTGCTAGACCTCCCACAGAGTTTGAATAAAGTAAATATTGATGGAGAAATCAGACACACAAAAATTAGGCTTCTGTCTAAGTATTTGTGGTTAGAAAAACAAGGGTGCCAGACCTGAAAGCTACTGCTGGTCAGGGTAATTGCACTCAGACACTAACTGCATTTTTTGGTATTAGCTTCCCTGCTATCCACATCACATTCCACGATCAAGAAAACACTGACCAGGAAAAACAGCAGAGACTGACAGTTGGTTTAAAAATATGGTTTGGTGGTTTGTTTTCTGTGTGGTGTCTTTAGTGTCATCCTTAAGGTAGTCCCTTTTGCCCTGCCCCTACCACTCATAAGATCTGATGGGTGGAGGGTTAGAATTATTTAAAATATTTTTTTCTGAATAATCAATATATTTGAGATAAATGTCTGATTACAGCTGCCCTTTATTTGTATAGTGATTTTTTTTTTTTCCCTCCATGTCCATAGTTAGCTGTTTCAAGATCTTAAATGACCGTGCAACCTCAAACAAGTTCTTTTGAAACTCTATTTGCAAACTGTTGCTGTGCATCTACATTCAAAGGGAAAAGCTGGTGGTTCTCTTCTTACCAAGAGAAACTTTTTCTTCTTCATTCTCAGCTGGTCATAAGTTTTGCAGGAAAATGGGAGCTTGGAATGGTTTTCTTTGTTGTTTGTTTTAACAAAAACTACTCCAATTGATTCTAGAGGTAATGTATCCTAAAGGAAATACACAAAAAAACCTTGTAAAATAATATACAAATACGTAACTGAGCTTTGTCACAAGGATTCAAATAACATCTACCTTTGGGAAACTCATTAGACCTAGTAGCAGTGGATGGTAGACTGACAAGAGTGTCTAAATAAGGTTACACAGGCTCCAGGGAAAACTGGTTTAGTTTTCCTTCTTTCAAGAATTTGAAGGGCAGTATTGATTTCAAGGAGCTGTAAATGCTTAAGTACAATGAACCAAGGCCAAGTATATTGCTTTGCACTTGCCCAAAAACCTGTAGCTTCTTAAACCTCTTCTTTATTATGAAATTTGATTTTTTTGGGGATCTTGCCCATTTGGATCTCCATAATTTTATTTAACCTTCTGACTTGTATAGTTGCCTAGAATGGTCCATCTTTTGTATTTAAAAGGTGTTTGGAATTTTCTTCCTGAAATCAGTACAATATGTAGGATGTGTACTAAAGCTGAAAGAAACAGGTACATCTGACAACTAGAAATCCTTCGGAAAGTTATGTCCTAAGACTTTATCTTGTGGTAAATTAGTCCTGGGAATGATGCCATTGAATCAAGGTCTGTGCACCTGCTGCCATTCTAAGCATAGTTTTCCTCACTGAGTGTCTCTCAAAGATCACATTAATAAGTAACGGAATGATGAAATTTTGCATGGAATTTTTCACCTTTAGTTAAGAAATGTTTCTCCTTTTAAGCAAACTGGTGAAAACTGAACAGCTATTTTCTGTTCTCATGGAGGCACTCAGGTTAGAAAGAACCTTTGAAGCTCCCCTTAGGACCTTCCTGTTCTAGAAGGTATGTTCCTGCAAACTTCCTCCAAGATAAAGCAACTAAGACCTTTCTAGTTAGGTTTCTATTAAGTTTGTGAAGAATATATTTGATGTTTTAAAGAGACACCTTATATGGATTTCTGAAACACCTGAATACTTAAATTTCATACAGGCAATATTTTAAGTGTATGTTGAGTGATCTTTACTCACTGTCCCCAGCTGAGTAGGTGTCTGAGACTTCATAAATAAAAGGAAAGTTACCCAATGCAGTTCTTTGCATCCTGAAAAATGCTGCAGCTTTTATGGAACTGCACATTTTGAGGCCTGTTTTTCTGTGAAAGCCTTGGTTGTAATTCGTTAAGGATTCTTAAGACCAAGACCAGCCAAATGGAAGCACAGATACGACATTGTCTATGTAAGTTATTCAGTAACTATGTCTATAGACGTGCAGCTGGAAACCCATACTTTTCAGGCAAGTGCCTTCTCACTAGACCACAGCCATACTTCTTCTGCACATGCTTAAGTTGCCATCTTGGCTTGGTCTTGACTAACCAAGCATCACAATGTGTAATGGTCAGAGTTACTCAAAGGTTACTTTGTATCATAAGCAAAGGCCACACTGCTTAAAAATTGTCTTTTATTTATCTATTTTATTTGGTTTTGGATGAAGAGCCAGTGCAGACAGGCTTCTGTCATTTTCACACCAGAGCTCTTTTTGGGTTTTGCCAGTGAAACCTTGTGTTTCCTTGTGATTGGCTTCACAAAGTGAATGGATTGAGACCTCTTGTTTGCTCAGAGGCAGACAGCAGGAATGCTATTACAAAGATATCCTGTGTAACCCGCTACCCTCCTGCAAAGTGGAGCAGAAACATTGACTCCCCCAGGCCTGCCCAAACCATTACTCAGATCTGCGCTTACTGGATAAACCCCTCTAATTACTAGACTGTTATATAACAGTAATGAGCCCCATCCCTATCACTACTCTAGTTTTGAGGTAAAGAAATTCCACCAACCCCAAAACTTATTCGTCATATGCGACAGGCTCTTTAGTTGTTCAAGCCCAGGAATAAGTTTCTGAAATGCACATGTTCTCATCTGCAGTCTCCAGTGGGTGTTTGAGATGGCTCATGGGTTTCATAGCATCCCTCTTTCTATCATTTCCTGACAGCTGGTTATTTAATTTAAATCCCATTTTTAAATTCTGTTCTCCCCATTTGAAGTAACTTTTTCTTCTCCCTTCCCTCTGAACTGTGATCAAAACTGTGTCACGACAAGGCAGGTTCCCCTCTACAGATTTGGCTGTGAACACTGGAATAGAACAGGGGTTTTAGTGTGATCTGAAGATATGTTGTGCAGAAGTACAAGTGTATATTTAATATATACTTGAAATTCGAGTAGTGGGTGAAAATAAGTCACTGTTAACTGCTGTTAGCATACACCAAATATATAAAGTTGAATGCTCTGAGTATTTAAATGTATGCCTGCTTGAGTATGGTCCTGTGATAATATGGTGAATCCTGTGATTTAGAGAAGTGCATCTGTAATACAGTGGTTTAACATCCATTTAAAAAATGAGTATGTTGAAGACTCTTCTCTTACTTACTTCTGACAAATCATTAATAAAGCTAATGGGATAAAAGCCCTGAGGCTGGTAGAACTCTTGCATTTCTAATGATGAACAGTCTTGCTGAATAGTTCTGTGAGTTACTGCTAGTTGCTAGATATAGAATTATGAGTTATAATTAATTTTAAAAAGGTGGAGTGTGGAGTCTTTTGAGGTTTTGTTTGTTTGTTTTTTAGTTTTTTAGTTTTTGGTTTGGTTTGGGTTTTTTTTAATGTACCTGCAAAAGTAGCCATGAGTGCATCCTGTATTGAGCAAAAGAGATGCTATTTTCCCTGAGGACTTATGGATTTAAGTCTGTGTTTATATTGTCACATCAGGACTGTCAGTTTGAATAGAGGGGTTTCTTTTTCAGAACAATTTCTGCTTCAGCCTAAAACTAGCCTGTGTTTTCAATGACATTATTCTAGGCTTATAAATCTTCTTCATCAACATAATTGATTTTGGTTGGGTTACAGACTTTCCCAGCTGCTTTTTATTAGAGCTGTGCGAAAAGGTGATTTTTCTCCTCCTTTTGTTTGACATCTGAAGTGGGAAGGCAGAAGAATGGCTGATCACCAGCCCATATTTCTCCCTGTTTTCTTTCCATTTGTAACTAAACAGAGCTCATGTTATGAACCAAAATAAGGTGATCGGGTTTTGTCAGTGGGACACCTTCAATAAAATGCATGGAAAGGAAGGGCAAAATCACCAGAGGATGTGAGGAGGACAGTGATCTGTTCACTTCAGCTGCTACCAGAAGGTCAGTGGCTAGAGGATGTACGTGGGCAATGATAGAGTGACTCCACTGGCTTGCTGGGGTAACTGGTGAAAGCTGTAAATCCCACAGCTCTTTGCTTCTGTCATAAGCAGGACATTTAGGAAATACTAAAAAAACTTGGCTAAACATTTAACAACCCCTCTCTGATACTTCCAAAATATCTTACAGTGTCCATTTTATGGGAAATTTTGTATTCTTAGTGGTTACATCTCAAGTAGCACTGTTATCCGCAAGTGTGCTCTCTTCTGCTACACCTACTTGCAGAGTCACTTGACTTCACAGTTGCTTGTGCTTTGTCATTTTAACACTCATGAAATTTCCCCCATGTCCATCTCTCCCCTACAGTAACTGTTGTATTTGCTGTGTTTCTTCTCTACTGTTTACTTTCAGAGTTTAATGAAAAAAACACAACAAACAAAACCCAAAAATTCTGTTAAGAACATTAGCTGTGTTTTGTAAAACAAAATGAAAGTTTAAATTACTGATGCAGTTAAACCTGACATTTATTGGAGTTGGTATTTTAACTGCAAAGTCTACTGAAATGGCTGCACATGTGGAGAAATACACAAAGCATCAAAATGCTCATGTTTGCTTGATTTATTCTCTGTAGCAGACGGACCCTGGTAGTAGGAGGTGTAATTTGCAGCACATTAGCTATTAGCCAGTGTCATTGCTTGAGTGGGTGGTGTGAGTCTCTTGTGCCTGTACAGTGTCATAGTACGCATGTTCAGAGCTAGGAGCCTTCTCCCCTGTGCTGCAAGATGATTTTCTCTGTGAATGCTGTTCTGTACTTAAAACTGTGAATCTGCTGGTTTTCAAATGGGTTGTTCTGTCACATGGATAATACCTACAGTACTGCTGTCTCCCCTCTTGTTACTAAAAAAAAAAATCTTTTGCAAAGCTGAATTGTAGAATTGTTTGACTTCCCTGCCTTTTTTGGCATGCGGTCCCCTGAGGATGATGTAGTTTGCAAGATACTCGGCCTGTAATTCAGAACAGCAAACTTGTGCTAATGTTACTTGTTTGGGTACCCTAGGCATGTACTTGGGGTGTTTAGCAGAGATTTTCCAAGAGAGTGTCAGCTTGATGCTTTTTTTTTTCCCTGTGTGCACAATTTCACTTGGGTGGGTTTTAGTTCACTTTTTCCCTAGAGGCACTTGTATCCTGTCACATACCCATCAAGACTAATTGCACCATCTGGAAGACTTTTGTATAGCTGCTACTTGTGCAGAGTATCTCTTGGGAGCTTAATTCAGAATGTGAATGTGACCCCTGAAGCCATGTCAAGTAGCTGCAGTAGTTTCTAGTGACTAAAGGATGATCAGGTAGGCTTTGTTTCAAGTCTGATGCGGTTTGCTTTAGTGTGGATGTGTTACATGTCAGTAACACAACTTCAGTCCTGTTTTGAATGGAGTTAGACTTTGACTACTGGTTTGGTAATTCATAAAAAATCCTTTCTAAAATTACATCTGAACCGTATGTAATATATAGGCTATATGATTAGGTGTAGAAATTATATACACGTTTCTCATTATTATTACACTATCTGATTTTTATGTCCTGTTCTTCCCTCCCACCCACAGCTGCACTTCTCATTAATAAATTTCTGCTAAGAATGCAAGGCATTCCTTGGTAGTGGTGTCTCAAGCCCCCTGAACAGCTCTTGATCACTTGGTTCTTCCTATTGTTATGAAACTGTTTTGAGTATTTTTAGCACAGGTAATTTTCTTCTGTCCCTCCCCTAGTCTGAATCAGGTAAAAGTACTGTAGTGCTTCACTTCTAGTGGTGTCTGTTTAGGCAGTGGCTTATTTTTAAGGCCAGTGCTTTATGATCATGTGGTGAACACCTTTCCTTGTGTCTTGGCAAGCTGTAGAGCATGAAAACCCAAAATGTTCTGATTGTTAAAAGTATTGCCCGTAATTTGCTATATTAGTTTCTTTCTTAAGAAAAAAAAAAAGTATTTTTCAGTTCTCAAAGGATCATACATTTAATAAGCTGCTCTGCTTTTACCAGCATACGTATGTGGAAAAAAGCAACCTTTTCTTCCTAAACCACTGTTCTTTAAAAATAATGGAGTTGTAAATAGCATTGCAGAAATACATTTGTACTTAGTTGGATAACCTGTGTGGTTGTGAGTAATGTGGTCAACTGAAGTTCAAGCCAGAGAAGTACTTACACCACCACATACAATTAGGAATACTGTATACAGGATGTACACACACTCTATTATTCATTATATGTATTTTTTTTTTTCATGTGTCATTTGATGTTCACTGTGGCTCTGACTTCAGAAATCTATAGAATTTTCAGTGTTTAACTGTCTTGGCTACATTCTGTTAACAGTATACTGGAACATGGTAAGAAAAGAACTATTTCTGTCCTTGGTGAGAATAAAGGTATGCAAGCCATAAATTCACAATATGATGAAGGCAGGCAGCTGTTCCCTCCTCAAATTCCCTCACTATATGTACCTGATAAAAAAAATAAAGGTCCCCATTGTAGGACTGCTATGTGTGCTCTTGGGAAGAGACCTGAGCTGTGCAAACTTTCCTAGGCTTGAGTGGTTGGGAAGTACTGGGGGACTGATCTAAAAGAAATCACTTCTGCTCAGGGAAGTGAGCCCTTATATACAGCATCTTCCTTTCACTGTTTTTTATGCTGTTTTAGTCAGGATTGTGTTGCTGGGGTTTGGTGTTTTTGTTTGGATGTTTTGTTTGGTTGGTTTGGGGGTTTTTCTGTTTGGTTGGTTTAGTTTTTTTTTTAAAGGCTCTTTTAGGATCAAACAAGTGGGAGCTGGTGGCTCTATGGTTTCTCCTCAGAAATTTGAAGTTGAGCCTTAACTAAGGTGCTAAAATCTGTGCTGAATGTCTTCCACTAAAATATTGATCATCCATGTTCTCCTAATTTTCAGAAACATTTTAATCGGTTTATTTTAAGATAGGTAGCAAGGTAATGTGTTGTTTTTTGCATTTTAGTGCTTTGTTAAGAGATTCTAATGCTTAATTGCATTATTGCAAATTAAGATTGGTGGCTGGTGCTTGCTTTTGCCTAAATTTCAGCTTTGTGCATGGTTGGTATCCACCTGGTTGTTAAAACCTCAGCTTAGTTCAACCAAACTCCGTAACTGTCTGAAGCCATACACACTTGCACTCCTTGGAAATTCAGCAGAAGTTTGTACTTTCTCTACCAAGTGAGTGAAGAATATGTTGCTGGAGTCTGGCTTGCTGTGTTACCGGGCTTACATGTCATACCTAACTTGTCATGGGTGGGCATCCTGGTAGTCTGCAGGTGAAGCAAATAGGATGTGGGCACGAAGTCATGGCCTCATTTGGCTAATTAGACCCTGCCAGGGCTACAAATGTGAGTTGTGGTAGAAAGCCATGCTGGCCTCCTCTTATGTTAATTGCTAGTAGCATTTGTAGGATGTAGCTGCACAGTGTCTGAGCTCAGGGCTTCTGTGAAGAAGGAAGTATTCACTTCGAATGAATGCAGGTGTGAAGATCAAGCTCAGTAGCTGTCTAGCACCAGTTCCCTAGGTGGACCCTACCCTTCTCCTCCTAGAGCATGTAGTTTGGATCATTTTCCTGTCACTGCAGAACAGGCTGTAAAGACTCAAGAAAAGTCAAGATTTTATTTGCAGTAGCAGAGGATCTTTCACACGGAAGGGAGCTATTTAAATTACGACTTTTTGATGTTTATGTGTCCATGTAAATGAAATAGTATACTAAAGGTATTCTTGCCTTGTAAAGTAGTGTAGATGTAATGAAAGAAGTCCAGATGAAACTTCAGGTTGCATCCACTGTTTTCTTTATTGACACACCTCCAAGATCAACATCTTAAATTTTAATTCAGATGTTGTAAAGACAGTTCTGTTTTGATTTCCTTCAAGATTATACTCTAGAATAAAATGAGTTCAAGTGCTTAGTAATCTGTGATATAGTTCTTTATATCATTTATTTTAAATATTTTTTATTATATCAGAGATAAGAGCTCTTATTTATTGGAAATTAGTTTACAAATTTAATAGCATCTGGAATGTATCATCTTCTCTTCTAGCAATTTAGCCTAATTCATGAACACATGAACTAGAAAGCATTTGACAAGGACAGGAAGAATGCAATTGGAGACATTACAGTCAAAAGGAAAACTAAGCTTGCTTTGAAACAAGTTGATTTCTGAGGTGGTGTACCTAAGTGGTCATTTAGAATTGCTTTCAACAGATACATATTTGGTAGCAGTTTCCTTTTAACTCCAAATTTACACTTGCAGCATTTGAAGCAGTTCTTTTGTTTAGGATTCATAATTGTTGCTTATTTCCGTGTAAATGTAAAGAGTTGATGAAATGATGGCAGACTGAGGTCTGAGTTTTTCTTTCCCCTATGGTATGACTAGTGAAAGTAGATTGTGAAAACATGATTTTTTTTTCTGTCCTTTTTTCAGGGGTTTTGTGTATGATAGCCGAAATAACTTACAGATGCGAGGCTTGGTCGTATTGCTTATTTCCAAAGCTGCTGGACCCAGCACAGCAGACATCTCTTTCCAGCACAACATGGTCAGTGGAATTTATTCCAGGTATGTAGTAACATTTTTTAGCAAGATACACCAAAGTACGTTTGATGGGCAACTTCATGGTGGTATCAAGGCATCTTAAGTGGCCTGCTCAGCCATTAAGGAAAATAAGTATTTACCTAATCACAAAACTTTGTTCTTCCTGCTTTCCATGGTGAAAACTATTTCCTAATTTTTGTATAGCTGTTATAATACCCATGCTTATATCTTAATTGTGGCTTTTGGGCACAACCAGATTAAATATATTTGGGTCAAGATAGTTATTTGAAAGTTTAAGTGGTACTTGGAACCAAAAAAGCAAAGATGCTAGAATATTTTCAGTTTGAGTTACTCCGGTGTTACTCAAGTACACCTACTCACTCATATTGCCAGTCTTGTGGAATACCAGTTGGTTTCACTGAGCACGTAGATTTTTCTGTAGACCTTTAGAAGGATATTTTCTCACAAAAAAAGCAGCGTAAATG
This sequence comes from Agapornis canus, assembly GCA_036873685.1. NCBI lineage: Eukaryota > Metazoa > Chordata > Aves > Psittaciformes > Psittacidae > Agapornis > Agapornis canus. Next base: position 4,132 of record JBAFWW010034736.1, on the reverse strand, counting down.
AAGTTTTTGCCTCCCACAATTTGCCTCAGAATTACTGAGCCTTACCGTTGAGGTTTCTCAGGCTCTCACTGAGATATTCAGGAACTCAATGAAGTTGAATTATTTTTTTTAGGCATTTAAACTAAATTACTTAATGGTAGTAACAACAGAGCTCAAAAAGAGTGGCTGCTCCCCTTTGTGAGTTTGACAGTTAACTGTTCCATTGGGGTAATGGGTGAGATTTGGTTGAAAAATTGTAAAATTCAAATTTTTGAAGTCGTTGTGAAAAATATTGTGTTGGTTGGCTGTGAGAACTGGCTGTCGTATTTTCAGTCAATTGTGTTTCTGATCACTGTGATGTATTAAATGAAGGTGCATAAACTTAGTGAAGTGTTTGTATCCTCATTTGTTTTAGAAGTGCAGAGATAGCATTGTAAAATTGAAAGACCAACCAAGGATGTTAAACTGTTTGTAGTATCTTAAAATAACAGAGATTAAAAATATGTGTGAATGGGTACAGACAGAAATAACAATAAGTAAGAAAAAAGACAAGGCTGTAAAAGAGGCTTGTTACGGAGGGCTCTGTTGTCCATTTAGCTGTTTAATTCCATTCTTGTTTTGCTTCATCCTTAGTGTCCCCTTAGGGTTGTAAAATTTTTATGTTTATATGCAAATGATGCTGTATGAAAGCATAATTCTAGTTAGTTATGGCACAGGAGGTATTTTAGTTTGTTTTGTAAATGATTAAAAAAGCTTACCTTAGGTGTGTCTCATAGAAGGAGAGAAAAGTCATTATTTTTTGGTAGCTTAAGTTCTTGAGCATGATAATTCTGACCATGGAGGTAATGTTTGAACATTTAAAGCTGCCGTTGAGAAGGTGACTAGTGAAAGTATTCATTAAGGAGCAAATAAGACCTTGAGTTAATAATGAGCCATTTGATAGAAGTGGACATCATTGGAACTATGCCAGTTCAACCAGCTGAAAATCTAGCCTAATAATCTAAGTTTGAGCAAGTCAATAGCCATTACAATACCTAGTTCAGAGTTACAAAGGTACTCCGAAAATGAAGCAGTTTTGAATATGCACACACAGGTTCACTTAAGGTTCATTACTGTCTGCAAAAGTGAGAACCATGGAGTTGTTAATTTAAATAGATTTTCAATGACACTTAAAATCTGTAGCATTGTGTAAATATGGGCAAACTGCTGCGTGTTAGGAGAATGCCAGTGTGTTGATTCATTTCATGCCATAGTGGGCATTTCTTGCCCTCTGCTGAGGTCACGATGGGCTTTGTCTTCGGCTTTGAATTACTTTCTTTATCTAAGGTACTCTTCCAAATATGCTCTTAAATGTGAGTCTATTTTCTGATTTTGCTTTCTCCATTGTATAAAGCTAAGAGAGCAGGCAGCTTGTAAAATTGTGATCTTAAAGGGCCTTTGTGATTGTTTTATGTATTACAAATAGTGTTCTACAAACTGCTCTCTCCTGAATAAGAGCAAAAGGACATCGTTTTCCATTCGTACATTTTTGTTTGCTCTCTTGGTTACAGTGTGTATATTAGACGTATATATATATCAAAGGCAAAGTATATCCCTCAGTGATCTGAAGAAATATGCCTAATACTTTATTGTTCATATGTCTCCAGCTTTGAAAAGTATTTTTTGGAAACAGATTCTTACAGATTTTCAGCTCAGCTGTAAACTCTGCAGCTCTTTTTGTTGCCATGCCATATAATTACTTCATCTTTATATATAATATTTTTCTGGAAACACTAGCTCTGGCACTGTAATGAGCATCTTCATTGCCTGATACGTGCTGTGAACGTTATATTGTGGACTATTAGCTGGGAATATGGCTGACTTGATTTTAGGGTACTTAGTAGTGATTAATTAATTGTATTCCTGAAATCTGAGCATGAGCTAATTTGTTCCAGTAGTTGTCAGCAATTGCACGAGCCCAGTCTTTCTTTTCCCGCTGTTTGTGTTGGAACCAGCTCTTGTGCTCTCTTTAAACATTCAGTCCACAGCAAATAGCCAGGTTACATCAGTTCACTGTATCTGGTACTGCACTGAATGTGCAATCTGTGACCAGGAATATGTAACAGTATGATAATTATTTAACTTAAAAAAGCACAAGGAAACATGGTGGACTTTTTCATCCTGGAATCTGGCATTTTCTGCATAACCTCTTCTCCCTGTTTTATGTTGCTGAATCACAATATAAGCAAGCAATACAATAAACACAATTAAAACAGAAAGACACCGAGAGCTGAATTTGGAATAGCACAAAAATGGGTTTTAATCCTGTTCTTTATGTATGTCAGTTCATGGGACAATTGACCTGTATGTACAAAAATAGGTTAGGTAGTTGCTTAGCTGGCATCTGTGTTTTACTGATACACAATGGAACAAAAATGATGCCTGCTACCAGAGAGCAATCTTTTCCAGAATAATGAGGATTACAATTTAGGTAGTTACAGGAATAGGGCTAATATAGTTATATAGTGCTGCCTCTGGCTAGCATTGCCTCCAGCTTTAGCACTTAATAATTTGCAGGAGACGTGATCTGCCCGCATTAAGCTGGGGGTGTGGGGGTCATTGTGTGCAAGAATATCATAGTAACTGCTGGTTGCCTCATGAGCCATGCTGAAGATAAGGGGGGGGGGGAAAGTGTTGTAAAAGCCTGCTTGGCATGCTTTGCTCTGTACAGCCACCTCACTATCAGGTTGCCAGCAAGCTAGTTGTATTCCTGTTGGTGGGAAAAAGAACCCAGCTTTACTTCCATCTCAGCACCAGTGATCCCAGAAGAGGATCAAGAGAAGTAGCAGTATGATAAACAGCTCTATTTCGGCTGCTGGACAGACCTCCTAGAGTTGAAACTTTCTGCTGTTCTCTTAACCTTTAAGAAAGCATTTCCTTGGCTATGGAAGCATTGCAAATGTAATGATGAAGTACAGCACTCCCTACAGCATATGCAAGTAGTATCATGTAAGGGTTGAGGTCATTGCCTATACTCAAGCAAAGCATACATCGTGTATTCCCTTGAAACTCCTTCCTACTCCTGTGCCAAAGAGAAAGCAGAACTCACTTTTGGGTTTAGGTGGAATCTAAGTAATGATAATTTATCATGCTAATAGTATTAGGGAACATCTTAGATGTGACACAAAAGCCTAGAGTTTCATAAGAGGTTTTTTTTCATAAGACCATTTCCTAACTGGTGATTATACTAGTCTGACACTCTCTTGCCTTCTTTTAGAACAAAAATCAAGTATGCAGCTTACTGGTTTTCTCCTTTGCTGCTGGAAGTGAGCTTTTTAATTAAAGCTCTAGGATCATATTGCCTCTGAACACTTACAGCTTTATGCTTCATAATTGGAGCTAGATTCTTACAGTTGAAAATACCAAGACTCGTATGGGTCCTTTCACTAAATACCCAAAAGGGGCATCTTTTTCTGTTCATGTCTGGCACTGCCAGATGCTACTGGCTAGGGACTGAGGAATCTCCTTGGCTTTATACTAAGTAATGAATTCCCAACATAGCCACTGTTGCAGCTTAAAATGTAAGTAACATCAAAGAACAAAATCACACGATCTCTTCAGGCCTCAGTACCCTTGGCTCTAATGCAGCAAGTTATTTTCTTCTCTCTCGTGGTTTGCCTTTTTTGTTTTTAATTCTTTTGCCATTAGTGCCAATGTCAAAAATACCCTTTGGTGCTCACATCCATTGAGTCAGCTCTGCAGATTTCCTTGGATGCTTGTCAGAGGCTTAAAAATCTATATTTTTTCAGTCAAATCTGCCTGGGTATTTATACAGGTGAATCCTATGGTTATTGACAGGCAAAGACCTTTCTATTACACCAGACGCAGCAAGTGTGTGCCTATGTGTGAAATGGAATATGGAAAGTACTATTTGAGATCTGTACTAAAACCTGGTAAATCCAGCAAACAGATTTCTGGGTTGATATTATCAATACTGGCCTCTGTCCCAGCCTCTTCACTCACAGAATGTTGCAGCTGGCCTTTAAAGCTCCAGGAGTTACTCTCTTGCAAGTGGTCAATGGCTCAGTGTCCAGCTGGAGGCCAGTGACAAGTGGTGTTCCTCAGGGATCGGTGTTGGGACCGGTCTTGTTCAACATCTTTGTTGCTGACATGG
>JBAFWW010034733.1:0-13930 GCA_036873685.1 Agapornis canus | reverse complement strand
TATTGGTGGCAGCAGCAGTGATTTGTGTTATACCTTAGTTACTAAACTGTTCTTACCTCAACCCATGGGAGTTCCATTCTTTTGATTCTCCTCCCCATCCCTCTGGGAGCAGGGCAGGGAGGAAGGGGGGAGTGAGAGAGCGAGCTGCATGGCTGAGTTTAAACCATGACAGGCCTATTAAATTGTAACCAAAAGTAGAACAGAAGCTCCAGCAAAAAGAAGGCTCGAATTAGAGGCTGAGTGAGGGACTCATCACATTTTAGGCCCCATCTCCATAATGTGGACATCTACAGCTGACCTGTTCAGTTCTCTACATCGTCATATGAGAGAAGCAGGCGTTTTTAATGCAGTCATCTGACCTAGCTGGGATGCTTAAATTTAGTCAATGTCACTTTGACATATGCACAGAGCATCTCTGAGTATCTGTAAGCAATGTTTGCAATGATGTCACATGTGTCTCTGTACAAGGTCTGGACCCTTATGTGCTGTTCTGTTGTCTGTGTCTACATGAAGCTAACAGGACTTATGGACATACTTATCTTGATAGCTGTACAAGGAGATTAGAAATGTCTGGTTACTTGTCCTGACCTTCTCATGTTAGTGTATAAACCCCGCTAGCTGTAAATTAATATTCAACTGGTGAACATCTCTAAAACAGAGGGGTTGAGTATCTGATGGCTTCTTATGGAAGTCTGATATAAGAATGATGTGGATCATAGACCACTAAACACAACACAGTTTTACTGTAAAAGACCTCAAACTTTGTGTTGAGCTGACAGTCCAGGGTCTCAGAACTTGTCTGAGCTCACCTTTGTTTGCTCCAAATTAGGGTTTTTTCACTGTAGTAGTAATTATCTAGTCATAAGATGATGAATGAGGAACTGTGCTTTAGTTTAGCTTTAGTTTCTAATGATAGCAAGTGAAAGATACATCAGAAAACTGAACACAACACCAGGGTAAAGGGGCAGTATAGAAGAAGCAGGTCTTTGTATAACAATTTTAACTCTATTATTAATTAGGCTTTCTTGTAATTATGTACATAATTACATAATTTGGATTAAATTGACTGTTAAGACTTTAATTAAGCTAACAGTAAAGTCATAGCTCCACACGTATGGCATGTTCTATTTTGGCCATAGCAAGACTTACTATAACAGGATATTAATGAGCTTGGATAATTAGACAGAAGCAGCAGGTTTAAAATCAGAGAAATTGCAACTCAGTCGGGTCTACCTCTGCTTTCAGTTTTGTAAATAAGAATGTAAGTAGCACCCTCATCTATGATGCAGTACAACGTGTTCTATGAACTTTTCACTGGTATATAGCCCTAATAAAGGTCCTTTGGCCAAAAAAGGTGAGAATTATGATTTCAATCTGATTTTATAATCTAAAAGATCAAGGTCCTTGTTATTGGGAAGAAGACATTGCCATCAAAGCCAACAGAAGACCTCAGATGGCAGTCTGGGTATGCTATGACCCTTGTACCTGCTAGTTAAAGGCATGTATTATTAAAAGTAGACAGCACAAATGAATGCACAGCTCATCCTCAGTGTCTCTACATGTTACCATGGATCTACCCACACAGAAAAAAATCATAATCACTCTTAGTAGAATTGCCACGTGCTTCATCAGCTGTGCTCAAACAAACCAGAGACAAATCAGTAGAGTATACTCAAAAAAACAAGCTTAAGGGGCAGGGAAGACTCATATAACCTTTGTGAAGAGTTTGAATACTGTGCATGTAAATAAAACTTTAGTACAACTTTACAGCTAAATGCACCTATTAAGATTTTAATTAAAGTTGATGGAACATGCACAGAAAAAGGGGAAAGAAGATTAGGGCTCCAAGAAGCATTAAAAAAATTAAGTAGGCATTTAAGACCAGATGGAAGATTGGAGAAGAGCAGTGCCAATGGCCCTGACAGTCCAGCAGAAATAGGTGAAAACTAATATTTGCCCTGCTTAGAAAACTCATTACACAAAGTAGGACTTCTATATGGATTGGAGATCAAATCCAGCTGTTGGGTAAGATGCCACAGGCCTGAGCATGAGTTTCCTCTGCACCATGCACTAGGTAAGTCTGGAAAGCCTGTTTGTGATCTTTGTATGCTTTAACTAATGTGATGTTTTAGATATGTAACCCACTTCCTCCTGAAATGCTATACACACATGTATACGAGCACATTCATTTTCTAGCAGCTCTTTATGTTAAAAAAGGAATAATTTATTAGATAGATTGGAATAAATATCTCCTTGGTATGCACTTGAGTGAAAACCTGTGAGGTTTATGAAGAAACTTCCTAGTTATTGTAACTTAAAATAATCTTAAAGTTAAGCACAAATTTCATTGCAATGGAAATACATGTGGAATCAATACCTTGTGTAACAAATACAGTTTGATATTTCCATTGTGTTCCTGAGTAACCAATAAGGCCAAACAAGAGGAAAATACTGATATTGATCTGGAATCAGTTCCCACTTTAAAATGGTCACTCACATTTTAGAGTAACAATCATTCAGAATTCTATATATATGGACAGCTTAGTTCTTGGTCCCTATTTTACAGCTCCTTGCCAGGGGACTGATTATTGTTCACTGTGACTGACCACTAGAAATTAGTATAGCTATAAATTTTCAACTAGCTAATCATCAACAATATGTAGGAAAAAGTATATGCATGCACTGACTATATTTCAGTATCTTGGTTGATAATCAGACATAATATTGTTTCATCTTCTCTGCTCCTCAGCTTATTGTGAACTGGTTTATTTTTCCATGTGCTATAGCTTAATTAAAATCAGTATATTTTTCTTTATTCATTTTTTTTTTCAATTTTTCTTTATTCAATTTTCCTTTATTCATTTTTTTTTTCCAATTTTCTGTTATTCAATTTTTTTTCTGCTCCTTTAAATGGCTTTTTCTTCGTCAGACATATGAACAGCACAGGAGAACTATCTGTACTTCTTAACCAATTTTCTTTTGCTACCCCTCAACCCCAATGCATGTCACTGCATTATCACTTCTTGCCTCCCTCTTTTGCTGTTTTTGACAGAATTTGAAGAGAAAAGTCACTTCTCACCAAAAGACATTATCAGAAAAGAGACATTCTTCAGTTTGGGTCTGTTAAGAGTTTCTGTGGGACACCCATAATTTTTAAGCTCTTTTTGTTTCTTTATTCTGTTTTAAGTACATAGGCTGTTTAGTGTACACTTGCCTGTGAAGAGAAAACTATGCTGCCTTTTGCTAATGGATACCTATGACATACTGTAGCCTTCAATCTCCTCAGAGAAAAGGGAGTGATTTTCAGTCCACTTACAGCCTGGAGGCAAACAGGATTTTCTCATTTGTGAAAAAGAAAAAAACACAGGAGTTTATGTACGTTCTAATGCCTGGTACAACGCCAGAAATGTGTCCAGTAAAACTTTCTGTGCACTGATATATAACGTGCTTTCCTGAATTATTAATCCACATATCCATGAACTGCTGTTGTTTGAACATGCACATACTGATGGAGAGGCAGAGCAAAAAGGGTCATGACCAATAAAGTGACATTATTGAATGGTACTTAACTGAACAACAGTTAATACCCACTGAAAACCCAAAATGCAAACCAAACCCTACCCTTTTACTTTTTGGTAAAATAAATAATTTGGGAATATATGTCTTGCATCAGAGCCTGCTAGGCTTATATTAGTTGCATATGTGTTCCTTATTATATATAGATATCTTTATTCAGTTCATGCACAAAATATCAAGTTGATCTATTGCAGGTGACAAACAGTGACTACATGAAATGTTACTTACAGGTAAAATACAATTGTATAGCTTGCCAATATTGCAAATTTGGAAGACTAGAGTGTGAAAACCTTGTCTCGAAGGTTAATGTCATGCCTTAATGAATTTCTTTTAAGTTTATGACTCAAAAGTCCAGATGGTAAAACAACAGCTCAGGTGAAGGAATGAGCCCACCTCATATCCTATAATAAACCCAGTGCATAACTTACTTAAAATGATAAACAAATGAGCTTCCATTTCCAGTTCCTTCATAATTCTATATAATTAAAAGTTTGATAATGTAGAAAAGCTATTAAATCTGATGCTGAAATCCTCAGAGTCATCTTTTTACTATGATATCTGAAAATATCTTCGGTATATTATGTGTGGCTCTGTAAATCATATACATTTTTCATAGCTGCTTTCATTAGCAATTTTCTTCTTTTAATGGCTGTATAATTAAACCATAATGGGAAATTTAGGCTTATGTATATTCATGGAGAAGTAGTTATAACAAAACAAACTATAATTAACTATGACACCCCCCCAAAAAAAAACCCATTTTAGTTTATACATCAACTCTTGTTTTTCAGTCTTTATTTCCTCCTGCAGAGAATAATATTGACAAAAAAGTATTGAATATGGACTTTCAAATCCACATGAGGTCTTTGTGCCTACGGCTTTGTTTTCGACACAGTTTGTACTAACTCTGACTAGAGTGCTACCTACAACTTCAGCTTGTGTGCTATTTTAGTGATCTTACAAAAAAGGGCATATTTTTGTCTAGTCCAAATAGACACAGTGGAAATACTCCAGGTGATTTGTATGATACTTCATTTACTTAGCCCATGGTGCAAAATTAGCTTCTTCATTATATTTTCTGGCATACTGAATTTAAAATAGTATCCACTCAAATTTTACAGCATTCTCTCATGATGGTATTTTGTGCTCTATCACCTCTCATAATCTCCAGATCAGTAGAAAATGAGACACTTCATCTTTCCATTGCTTTCCAGGCACAGTGGAGAGGCATGAGCTCTGCATATAAATGGGAATTCATGGCCTTCTGGCTTTTCTGGACTTGAAATATGGAGCTCATTAAATTCAGGAGAATTTTGACATTGACTTCAGAATTTCCACTGACTTCTGTGGTGCCAGGATTTAATCCTCTTTCTTTTTTGCATAGCTGCATCCAGGTTTGCAGATACAACCTTGAGTTTCAAATTCTTTTTCATATCAAATCAATAGTCATGGATTTTCAACATCAGCAGGACAAGGTAACAATATGAGTAATTAATTTAATATACCCTTTGGCATTTTCTTGCAGTGAGCATTTTAATTATTTTTTATTATTATTTATTCCAAAATAACTATTTCAGAATACTTGTTTCTATGGATTTTTTCTAGTATTCTCTGTGTCAATAATAATAATTAATTGTTTCTGTTTGATGGTTCATAGAATCTATAGATTTACTAACTGTGCTGTGAAGCCAAATACAAAAATGATGCAAAAGGCCTTTTACTCCCTGAAGAGGCATCCAACAAAGCATTTTCATGGAAATGGTTGAAGCATGCAAGTAGCCCTGTCTGAGAAGCAAACGAGTAAGCAAAACGTGTGAACCTGAAAAGACTTATATTCCAGTGATGGATCCATACATGGATTCACAGATAATTGTTCAGATTATGTCCCCTGTTTTGTGTAATACATAGCTCCCCAATCAGTGCAAGAATCCAGGTTAGCTGTAACATTTATCAAGGAAAAGGATGTGTCAGTTTTGACCAAGGTGAGTTTTCACATAGTAGGAATGTTTTCTCATTGATACTGTTGGGTCATGCTGCCTTAATATGACTATGGAATGATAACACTCATCTCCATGGCCACCCACCTTATTACTTATTCCAACTCAACTCCTACACAGAATAATATACTCAGCCAGCACAAGGAGGGATAGACCAAAGCTTCTCACATCTTAGTTTGAATTACTGCTCTCTTGAAACTTCACATGAGGAATCTTACACTCTTCACAGAAGAACACTTCTTTGATGAGAAATTTTAAGCACAACAGAGATTATGGATGTCAAAGATTAACACAAAGTTGTAAACATGAGAGGTGATTTGGTTTCGCAAGTGTATCTTTATTAAGATCACCAGAATGATATTTCTGGAGTATATTTTTTAAAAAAGGAAAGGTTTGCAATATGCAAATGATGCAGTTCCTTCCTGATTTGAAGTTTACCTAGACAGATTGGAACACTTCAGCTGAGGAAAGGACATGAGACTTGGCAAAGATATGATGCATGATTGATGCAGGCAACAGCAGCAACATGACATACGACAAGAGTACCATGAAAGGGCATGGAAAAGGGAACAGTTCACTGACTTTTCTGACATAATCACAAGGACATCAAATGAAAGCTGGAGTTGGGAATGTTCAGACCTGATGAGAAAAGCTACTATCTTCATTCTACTTGAATCTAAAGTTGTTTAACTTGCTGCTGTTACTTCTCATGGATGTTTCTAGGGGCTCAAAAATGCAGTGAAAATGTTTGTAAAAATGCAGTTCAAAGTTTTTAAAGGAAATTACATTTCCCTTCAGCACTGAATATTGGGATGCATGGACGTGGTTATGGCTATTCTCATATTTTCAGATGCTTGTAAAATCTGTACACATACTGAGAGAGGTAACTGAGGGCACAAGGTTTTGTTTTGGCTCACTACTGTTTTCTGACATGTATAGATTGTGATTATCAGAAAGAATGGATGACTGAAGCTCCAGCTGACTTTGAGAAGTGTTACGTATATTCTTCTTGAATCAAAAAGAGGTCCAACATAGCATAATAATGTATTGAGGTTGAACTTTTGTTTGGGGGTTACTTTTTACTTTTTGTCTTAATACTAAGCAGGTTGGCAATTTTTAGTCAAAACTGGTTTTTGAACATTGAGTAAAAAAATGGGAGTTTCAGCTATTTCTACATCTAATATTTTAAAAAGTAAGAGTGGAAATTTATTGCCTTAATCACAGTGAAAACTGGAGTATTTTGGTCCTCAAATTTCTCTCTGGTATTCCACAGGACTTGTGGGGAGCCTGAGATGTGAACTTTTGCTTCTATAGCCAAGCTCCCTCAGGCTGACTTCTGTTATTGTGCATTATACACCTCTGGCTTCCACAGTAAATAATTTCCATGAACTTAGAGGTGAGACCGTGGTGAACTTTGAGATAGTTCAGTAAGAGTCTTGTTTAGAAGAGGTTGATTTATGGAGTACCTACACTGTAACCCCTTTAGTTTAGCTTGATGCCTTTTGAACAGAAATAGTTGGATCTTAGCTGAGATTTGCCCAAAGCTTCATAATTCCTGTGAATGTTCATTTGAAAATTTTATCTTTTTTTTTTTGTTGTTGTTTCGTTATATTCAGTGCAAAGGTTTCTTGCACACACCATTATTTCCTAAAGCACTAGGCAGACTCACAGTAGTGTTGTATCTTACTGCATTCAATTCAGCAGAGGAGAGATGAGACAGAAGTTATTACTGGCTCCTTTAGCCAGCTTTCCGCTTCTGTGAGGTGAATATTTTTTCCTCTCTCTTATTCCTAATATCAATACCTTAAGAATACGAGGTTTATTTGAGGTAAAAGCAATGTCAGGAACCCACAAAATCAAATCAGTGATTTATAAAATGTGATTAATCACAATGAAAACGTTGTGAGGCATCCCTGACCATGACAGGGGAGTTGAAACTAGATGACATTACGGTGCTTTCCAACCCTAGCTATTCTATGATTCTGTGATTCTATTTTAGTAGTCTCTAACTCAGGAAATTTGAATTATCAGAAAAGAAAATTAAGTTCTATCTATTGTACAAATCTGAAAAACTAAAAGAAATCATCACATCTGAAAAAAATGTACCTTCATAAACCAATTTGGAATTAGCAGTTCGATGATCCCCACAAAGTACACTGTGGCACATATATAAAACATTACATTAAATATGGAATTAGGTATGTTTAAGTTATCTGTATATAATTATCTCTTTGAGGTTCGCAGTGTTGTTTAGAACAAAAATTTTTGAGAGGTATTTTTTAATTAAACCCAGAATTACCCTCTCCATCTAATGCTGTTGGTTATCTTTTCCTTTGAAACAGTTCTTCATAGCAGATCTTATAAGCAAAAGCTTATTTAGTCAAATAAATATTTCTATGAATGTTAGTCAATCAATAGTCAATAAAGCTTCAATTTTCGCAGAGACAATACTCATAATCTTTCTCTATAGCTATGATTTAAACCGACTGTGGTCTGTGGATGAAATGACAAGCTGATTCACATCGAAATTACTCTTGATCTTAGAAGTATGGTTGTAAAATTGCATTTTAAATATGTGAAGCATTTTTATTGCATTTTTTTATCAAAGTGTTGATGATATAACATCTTATATATTGCAATTTAGGACACAGGATTCAGTATGAATCCACGGGAAAGAATTTTTGGTTCAGAAAAAGAATCATCTGGTGAAGTCAGTTTTATTACTTCCACAGTATTTAAATAAATGGTAGCCAGATGGCAGTTCACATCTTTCCAAGAACATCCAGAATCAGAATTTCTATTGATATCAATAGTATTTAGTGCAATAAAACAGCTCTCCTCTTCTAACTTCCACTTCTGCTTCAGCAGAGTAACATTTAGCTCCTGAATTATCATCAGTCTGATGTGAATCATTTTTGCGGATGCATCTGGAGTTTGGAGTCATTATTTAGACATTCCAGCACTGGACTAAGTCCATCATTTGAAGTTTGAGAGTTATTGAAGATGTGGAATGTGCCAGTGGAATGTGTTAGCATCAAAATTGTTATTATAACAAGCCAGAAATGGGAATTATTGCAGCGCAGATAAAGACAGAAAGTTGGTGCTCTGCAGAAACAGTTCCTCCTTAAAAGAGCAATGAAGTATCTAGTGTCACTGGTCTTGCTCTGTCTCAAAGTTCTGTGTGTGTGCACAGCTGCATAAAGGTACACACATGTACAACTAAGGATGCAAAAAGATCTACACATTCATATACATTTATACACTAAACATGAACGTTCATTTGTGTTCCTTTCTCCTAATCATCTTACTTCCTCACTTTCTGTATGTTTCTTTCTTGACATAGGCTTTATTTCTCCCCTTTGAGATATTCTAATGATTTTCTGAAAAATCTCTGGAAAAATCAAAAGCCATCATAAACCCTACACTCTATGAGATGATCAGATATTATAGTGCCTAGGATTAGTGCTGTGGACAAATTCAACACTGTGTGCAATTGCTGGTATGGAAATAAATGGACCAAAGAATTCCATGCTCTAACAAAACCACTTCTTTTTGTTTCTTATTTTCTTGTGTCAGCTCCATGCCCAATACTCCACGTTCAATCATGAGTCATAACAAATGTGAGTTTGGTTACATGGTAAATGACAGTGATTGTTATGATTGTTATTTTAGGGTGTTCCTTTTTTTTAGCATGATTCTGACAGTTATAATAATTCCGCAATTTACTTCAAACTTTAAGGAATCTTTGGAGAGGAAAAGTAACCTTTAACATAGAAATGCTAGAGGAGAACACAAGTCACACTGTGGCATTATGATACACTTCTAGAGATCAGATTTGTAAAGCATATTGGGTTCACACAATGGTGAGGTTAAGCTCTAACCCACAGGGAATTTTTCAGTAAACTAGTGAAAATATAGATCAACTATTCAGTACTACTTTCATGCTGTGGAGATACACACCAAATTGTGCATGGAGCTATAAAACCAGCATATGCATCAAATGTTGCTTACCAGTCATGTAGATAAGAACATCGTAAATCTGAGTTTGAAAGGTAACAAAATGGCATAAGGGATACATCACTTAAACTGTTTCAGCACTGTTAAGAACATGAAAAAATGACTGACGGAAGAACTGAAGGTTAGGTAATCTCTCAAATGAACAACAACTAGAATTGCCATGAAGTATTCACTGTAGTGAAGAGCTGTTCACTTGTGCTGGGGACAAGGACAAGCCACTTTTCTCCAGTGTCATCTCTTTGTCCACAGCATGGCTTGCTTCTAAAATTGCCTACAGAAATGGCAATAGAACCATATTCCAAAGAAATCAAAACATAGTAGAAATTTTAGAACTATCTGTAAATATGTTTATTTGAGGAAAGCAAAGGAAAAGCACTGTGAGAAAGCCTAAAAACCTGACCATATCTATACATGCTGATTTTGTTACATCTTGATGAAATGTTTGGACATGGGGTTTGAAGTAATTTTTAAGCTTTCAAGTGGTGTCAATACGTTTGCTCTGTGCTTTTGGTTTTCTATTTTTAGACTCCCTTAGAATCAAGACAAAAACCAAATGGATCATGAAGAGGACCTTCATGTCTTCATGGCCAGTCTCACCAGTTATAGTTAAGGATTATTCACCTGTAAACTTCATTCACCACATTTTTAGCACAATGGCATTTTAAAAAGCACATAGATTTTGAGGAATGGCATTACCATATGGGCCTCCAGGGTTTTTATTCAGAGGTCTAAGAGAAGAAACACTTTGGTCACATTTCTTCAATGTATTAAGTACCCCTTTACCAAACTGCAGAATCAGATCCTTTGTACCAATATTGATCTTAACACATAACTAGTACCATGTGTCAAGGAACCTGCAAGACTGTAATCTCAAAATTGGACCTTCAAGAACTAAATAAATATGATATGATAGGGCAGGGTTTTCTATTCCTTTTTCTAAGTTTTTCAGTAGTTCTTTATTCAAATTTTGAGCTGTACTATATATTTCTTATGGCATTTTCATTGCCTGTATTCTGCATGCAGGCTCTCACCCTGCTGGTATTTGGAGCATAAACTATGTCTGGACAATGCATTTTAGGATTAATAGACAATTCTACCTACATTATTTTCCATAAATAAAAATTTCTTTGACAGAAACTGAGCAAAATGTTCTTCTAGAGAGAATTTCACAGAGGATTTTCTTTACAGGTAAGATGAATCAGGAAGCAAATAAAACAGAATATTCAGAGTTAAGACCAATGACAATTAGATCAATTTATCTAAAGCAGTGATTTTTACCCCAACACCTAATGACCTTTAGAAATTAGTGACTTAGTCTGAAGGGCTCATTAAGAAGTAGTTAACAAAAGAAAGCTCTTTGTGTGATATCTAAGATCCACTATATGGTGATATACACCTTAAAAAAAATTAGGAACCAGAAACTGTGAAAGGTTGAAAACCTATGATTAAAAAACGAAAGAACAATTAAAAAAAAAACCAAAGCTTTAAAACAATCTTAACTCTGTTCTATGGTGATAGAAGAATACAGATGTATAAGTGTTAATCTGAATTTATAGAATGTCACTTATTTTGACAACACGAATGAATGAATATATCTTTTCAGAAATGGCATTTGTGCCACATCATGGTGAACTTTGCCCTTTTCTGTTTTCTTCCAAGAACAGCAGGAATCTGAAGTGGGTTCCTCATTTAACATGATTTGTCTCACTAATAACCAACTAACTAAATAAATAAATACTTTAAGGTGTGTTTGCTTTTTTCTTTATTTATGTAAGATTATTAAGCATGCAGTACCTAATGATAGAACTGTCTCTACGGGACTGAAGAATTTGCAATACAGGGCACAGATCAAAGCTGAATTATCTGACAATATGTATTCCTATTGAGTTAACAGCATACAAGTGTTGTGTGGTATCAGAGGTATATAAAGGTCTTACTTTAATCTCATACTAATATTTAGAGAGCATTTCAAGTCAGCAATACAGAAACCTGAGTGCTACTGAAAATAGATACCTGATTGTCTTGAGAATTGATTCAGAACACTCAGGATTCTGTATTGTTTTATTGCTCCTGGGAATACTGATAATCCTAGATTAATGAAATTATTATCTTTCCAGTGGAGATAAAAAGAAGTAACTTCTAAAACCTACTCAAAGGCAAACCTTTGAAATACCACATCATGGTATTTTCTTTCCTGGTTGCAGGCTCACATTGACATTAACGAATGCTGCAGATGGGCTAGGTGAGAGCATAGCTATCTATCCAGGCAAAAAAAATCTGGATGGTGTGTTAGAACCAGGATATGTTTGAGGTAAAGCTGTGTTAAGAGCTTCACAGACAATTAATTAAGCATGAACTGAAAAAAGAGTCAAGTATTCGAAGACCTGAAAATAAATTGGGCATAAAACTCAGTAGATTTCAATCTAATCTCTTGCAAGTCCAACTCTGAGTGCTCACAGTGCAAACATGCACATCATCCTCATACATTTCTGATGTGGAACGTTTTGTTTGAGCAAAAGAAAGAATTTGAATGTAAAATGGTGAAAATATTGACCTTCCAAAGACAGCTAGTCTATTCCTCTGCTCTCTGAAGCTTGCCCCTGTAAATTCTCTAGATATACTCTTTCATTAAAGATGAGGGGATTGTTTTTTAGTCAGACCACTTGAAAATGTGAGCTTATCCATGTTAAACTGCCATGACAATTTAAAAGTAACCACTAACACAACTCATGTTGGCGCTCCGTGGTCTTTTTATACCTCTGTGCTCTCTCTCATTTTCCATTCCTGCATTCTGACTTATATGTGTGGACTCTTACGTTAACAGCTCAGTTTCTCTGTTCAAAACATACATGCTTGATTGAGGAAAACATACCTGTTTTGTAGATATGTTTTGTACATGTAATGCCTTCAGAAAGGTGGGTCACTCCAGTGGGTATCCTAAGTCAGGTTTCCAAACTGCCTGCCTTGGATACTTTTTAGCCTTTACTGTGGATACAATTTTAACGTGTAGCTTAAATTAGGAGTTTCTTTTAGAAATCTTGTCTGGTGACATGGTCAAGTATTTTAACTGATAAGGGTTTAATCTAGAGGTATTAAGAGTATATATATAGAAAAATAATCTCTGCATTTCCAGTGTCTGAAAATTGTGGCCCTACTTTTATAAATAACTGCAAAGTTTGTAAGAAGTCTTGAGAACTAGGTAAAATACTGTACTCATGTCTGCACTCCTGAAAGAGTGGGAAGTATAGAAACATATTTATGCTGAATAGCTCAAGGCTTTTGTGGTAGGAATTGTCTTGCCTCATTTTAGAAATCTACACTGCAAAGGTCTGTATGTGAGCTAGATGTTCACATCCCTGTTATAGTCAGCACATTTGACCAATTCAATTAGCTAGGATTATGTGAGATGAATCTTGCCCTTAACTGCATTTAAGTTTTTAATGCGCCCCTGGAGCTATCTTTTCATATGGAAAATGGAGGATCTTGTGCCTCATAAAGGTGTTTAGGAGAAGAGCCAAAAGTCTGTCCACGTCCATATTCAAAGCCATTTACTGTCCATGCCCCTAAGTCACCAGAAGCCACATCTTGGGACCATGGGGAGTATTGTTCACCCTTCAAAACTCTTCAAAAGAATCTAATTTTCTGTTCCAACAACCTAAGAATTGCTATACTAAAGGTTCTTCCAATTCAATCTACTGAGAGCACACTGCAGGAGATACTTGAAATATAAGCAATAAGGATATACAGAGTGACTGATTCAAACTGACGTGCCTTTGCCTTTCTTACAAAAAACAGATTCACCCTTTTTGACTCAGTCTGGGACACAAGAAGTTTGAAATCTCAAAAAATACCCACAAGACAGGAAGTTCAATTGTTTCTGGTATAATCCTGTTCTGAACTCTATTAGATCCTCCTGAAGAGAATTCCTTTAATTGACTCTTTTGTGACAAGTCATATCATTTTAAATTACCATACTTCTGTCATGTTGCTCATTAAACAGGAGATATGATGATGAAGTAGATGCCGCTAATTAGTAATGAATACATTATCTATGGCTTCTTAAAAAGATGAGTGACCTGTAAGTTAACGTTGTTGGGGAAATAATTTTTAATTGGATGTGGTTTTACTGCACTTTGCATTACCTTGAAAGTTTAAAATAGCCATTTCTTAGTTGAAAGATCATAGAATCATAGAATAGTTCGGGTTGGAAAGGATCTTAAGATCATCTAATTCCAACCCCCCTGCCATAAGAAGGGACACCTCACACTAAACCATGTCACCTAAAGCTTCATCCAACCTGGCCTTGAACACTGCCAGGGATGGAGCACTCACAGCTTCCC
>JBAFWW010034730.1:2918-17088 GCA_036873685.1 Agapornis canus | reverse complement strand
TAGTCTGTTATGTGGGAAAATTACTTGGAGATTTTATTTTGTGATTGTGCAACATTGCACAGTGTACCTCCAGGAAAATATTTTCTGTTTTCATATTTCATACTGTCTTTCCACATGTACATCCTGTCAAAATTTAATGTATTTCTTAACCAAACAGAAGAAATTAGTCAAAAAAGCATTAAATGACAAATGGAATCTAGCCTGTTTCCAAGTTGCCTTTCTTTCCTTCTTAAATCCACTTAGAATAAAAGCAGAGGATTAATAGTACCACAGAGTTCTGTGATTATTTGGAATTGTATTAACATATGAAAACAACATTGTAGTAGATCTCACAAAATGCCAAATAACAATGATTGCACCTCTCAATAAATCACTTGTTGCACTGACCTCAGTGGGATTGGAATCACCTGTTGAAAAATGTAAAACTCAGTCATGAGTTTATTCTATCTTAGATCTCTGCAGACAATTTATAAATTGCATCTGTTCAGTTTCTCACAGGTCAGATCATGATAGGTGAATATACTGGCTTTGGCTTGGGTGGAGTTAATTTCCTACATAGTAACAAGTATAGGGCTACGTTTTAGGTTTTTTTTGGTTGGAAGCAGGGTTGATAATACAAAGATGTTTTAGCTATTGCTGAGTAATGCTCACACATAGTCAAGGCCCTTTTTGCTCCTTGCATCACCCCTCCAGGCTGGGGGTGAACAAGAAGTTGGGATTTGACATACTTAGGACAGCCATTCCCAGCTGATCAAAGGGATATTCCATACTATATGGTATCATGGTCTGCAATAAAAATGGGGGTAAGAGGAAGGAGAGAGAGGATATTCTGAATTAAGGTGTTAGTCTTTCAAGTAACCATTGTGTGTGATGGAGCTCAGCTTTCCAGCTAACTGGAGGTAGTGAATGAATTCCTTATTTTGATTTACTTGTGTGTTAAGTTTTAGCTTTAACTATTAAACTATTTTTTCTTGACCCACAATTTTCTAAGTTATACTCTTCCGATTCTCTCGCTCATCCTGCAGTGGGGAAGTGTGGACAGGCTGTGTGGCAATGGACATTTTGTGAGCAATCCAGAAGCCTTAGTGTAAGGCTTGCCAACACTTGCCAAATCAATGTAGCTGTGCTAAGAATCTCTATATAAGGTAAACACTTTGTCTAATAAGATGGCATTTGCTTGATCACATTGATCATCTCAGTGTTGTCCGTAGGAATAACAGAGCTCCCACAGGGCAGTGAGTGACTGGCTGTGTGGGGCTTAGCTGCCTGCTGTGGGTTAAATCTCAGCAATGGAGTATTGCATCTAAACAAAAGGAAAACTGCATATGAATGGGTTTGAGAGCACAGATATTCAATGTTGCTTGCTTCAGTTTTAAAGGCCAGGGAGTTGACTTGCTTAAGACTACTGGAGGTTGGTCAGATACCATGAACAGTTATCTAGCTGATGGTAAAACCGGGGTGTCAGTTTCTGAATGGAATTCAGCTCTTTAGAAGATCCATCTCCCAATGAATTGAAATAGAGATAGAATAAAAAGCAACCCAGTCTATAAAACTTTAACTTCTCTATTGTAGGTCTATCTAAGCACTTCCTCTTAGGGCCCATATATGCCATGTATGGCTGACCCTTAAAACAATTTATCGTGTATGAACACTGGCAATGTACGTTGAACATTCATGTGCTTTATTTCCTCCATTTTCCAGTCTATTTCCTAATGATACTGAAAGTTTTACTTTTTCTCATGTTGTCTTCGAGGTTCTGAACATAACTGTCTTGACTAACTCACAGCCATTGTGACATATCTTTGTTCTTGATGTTCCTCTGTAACGTGTTGTGTTGTTTATGAAGGAAAGAGCTGAGCAGCAGTAATGATGGCTGTTTTCATGCTCTTGTCTCCTAGAGGCATGAGAGGCTGATCCTTAAAGTTGTGATCAATTACTTATATTAATTGACATTAATTTTGTTAAATTTATATAAAGATCTCAAGTATTTGCCGCTTCTAGATATGGGGAGGCTGGCATGAGATGTAGAAATACATATCTGATCACAACACCAGATAATAGGCACATCAGCACTATCAATAAAAATGCTTATGTGGTCCAGAAAGTCTAAAATAAATGAAAATGCTGGAATCAGTAGACTTCTCTGAATCATCAAATAGGTGGGCAAAGGAGATACAGATTTTGACTCACTGCACCTCTTTATTCTCCGTTTCCATAATGATCTACATTGTAAGAGTACAAGAAAAACAGAAAGATAATGTGATTCTAAAATTATCACTGAGCAGTTTTCTGGTTTTGATTAAAATCCAGAATATCTAAATTCATCTTGTATTTATTCCATTGCCTTCACATTTGATTTTTTGCTTTCATTAAGCTATAAAAGAAACTTTTTTGTCTTAGCTTTCTTTTAATCCACCATATGTTTATATGTACATGTAAATAAAGCAAATGCTGGGATACATTTAAAATATCAGTATGTAAATATGCGGCTATAAAACTGGTGTGTGTAGGAGCAGCATTTACGTAGTTATTTAGTTATATGTATTATTCAGAATTTGTAACTTCAGGTTGAACTGAGCTGTACAATTTCTTTTAGTACATTAACTTCTTTTCAGTATTTGTGGATTATTATTCATCCTTTTGTCCTTTAGAATAAAACTTGCTAGGATTAAACCTTTGGCGTTTTGATTTCTTCTCTGTTTCTTCTGCAGTAAATATGGATGTTTGGACTGATATTTTTAATGCCTTTTAAAATATTTCAGTTATGGATTTACTTTTATTTTTGCACCATAGCTATTTTATATCACTGACAGACAAATCTACCTTTTAAAAGTTAAAAAAGAAAGTTTGTACAGTGCAACTCAGAAATAACTCTGTTAACTTGTATGGACAATTTTATTTTCTTATTTCTAATTATTACTAAAGAATTTAATCAAGAAAAATACTAGAAAACATGCCATGCACCAGAGATGATTTTTGGATTATTCACACACAAATAATCAATGAAGACTGTTAGAATATTTAATGAAAACAGAACAGCATTTATCAAATGGGTTTATTTGCCTTATAGTGCTTTATTGAATAACTATTGAGCTTTTCTAGTACTAATATCTAAAATATGTTTGGTTTTGGTGTTTTTTTTGTTTGTTTGTTTATTTTTTTTAATTTTCCCCAATATCTCTGTTAAAGGAAATCTATATTGTCCTCACTGAAAGCTAGGGAGAGTATTAAGAATCGCAGAATCATAGAATCATAGAATGGTTGGGGTTGGAAAGGACCTTAAGGTTATCTAGTTTCAACCTCCCTACTATGGGCAGGGACACCTCAGACTAACCATATCACCAAAGGCCCTGTCCATCCTGGCCTTGAACACTGACAGAGATGGAGCATTTACCATTTTTTTGGGTAATCTGTGCCAGTGCTTCACCACCCAAAAAATTTCTTTGTAATATCTAATATAAATTTACTCTCTTTTAGCTTAGAGTCATTCCCCCTTGTCACTACAGTTCCTGATTGAGAGTTCATCTCCAGCATCCTTATAGGCTCCCTTCAGATACCGGAAGGCTGCTTGTCTTCTCCAGGCTGAACAGCCCCAACTTTCTCAGCCTGTCTTCACATAGGAGGTGCTCCAGCCCCCTGGTCATCCTCTTGGCCTTCCTTTACTCTTGCTCTAACAGTTCCACATCCTTCTTGTGTTGGGGACACCATAACTGCATACAATACTCCAGGTGTGGTCTCATGAAAGCAGAGCAGATGGGCAGGATCACCTCCTTTGACCAGCTGGTCATGCTCTTTTTGATGTAGCCTAGTACACAGTGGTCCTTCTCGATCTCAAACACACACTGCCAGCTCATGTTCAGAACATGTAAAGTTATTTACTTAAGGTCAGCCACTTTGCTGTTGCAGCGATTTCTCTTTCTCTTCTTCCTTTTGCTGACTTGGATGAAAGAAGTTAAAGTTAGCAGAATAACACAATTTTTACAGTTCTGACTTTGCCATTTATAAACAAATTTTCATAATTTATGTAATAGTGCATCTGACTTACGTAGCCTTTATTAAGCACATTTAAGGACTGTCATCCCTTTGCAATCCCTTTTTTATTCTTTTAAGAAATTAAAAAGAAACCTAATCAAACAGAAATACAGACTATCACACTTTCCAATTGAAAAACTCTGCTAATTAATGTGTCCTTGCAAGAATGATGACAAGTCACAGTGTTTAGAATCTCAAGCCTCTAACACTATGGAGTTTACTTTCTTACTGTTTCATTATTTCATGCTCACTTCAGTGATGTGCTTAAGTATAATAAAAATTATTACCTTCCTAAGGCTTCTGCTCTAGTTTGTGTTTGATAGAAGAGTTTGAATATACTGTACTGGTAAAAATTGATAAAAATTCTTGTAAGCTTCATCTCTGGAGGATGCCAACATTAAAGTGGTTCAACTATTTCAGTGAGAGGGAAGTGACCTGGGGTTCCCAGCATCTTATAGTAGATTATCATAACTACAAAATAATACTTTTTTATACATGTGTTTCAGAAGAAGCTGAGAGATTCTTGTTTCTTTTCAGGAGAGAGCATTTTAGATACGATTGCAGACAAATTTCTGTTCATTCCTGAACAGTAAAAGAAAGGTGCATACATTTTCAAAGCTGATGTGTATCTCTTTCAGAATATTAAACAGCTTGGTGGCTTGTCAGGTATGGCACTCACATTGTCTTTTTATCCTTCAGGTTTTTTAAATGCGAAAGGTTTTGAAAAGTATTCTTAAAGATGAATAGCGATAACCAATTTGAATTGAATTGTGGAATATAAGATGTATCTTATAAAAAGTCACAGACCTTGTTGTTGTTTTTTGGTTTGTTTTTTTTTTTTCCTAGTAAAACCTGTCATTGTTTCTTTACATTTATCTTTTTTGTGTGCTTCTTTATAGAGAGTTGTAGTTACTTTAACATCCTTTAATATACAGCTTTAAGTCTGAGTCATAGAGAAAGAACAGCACCTTGTCTTAACATGCAGATCAGTATGCAGTCTCAGAGACAAAATATTGAATTTTTTTGGCATTTTTTACAGCACATCTTATATAATTTTTTTGCCATAATGGTTAAGTGAGACAAAATATTTTCCAGGATTAGCTCTTAGGATAAGCCATAAAATGCAAAACTAAAAAAATCTGCCAAGAGTTAGTATAACAAATACAGTCTGCTGCCAATTACTGTCATTGGTCTGTTTAAAGAAAACCCCTTTGGTGAGGGTTTTTCATATTTACACCTTTCATATTTAGGTGTATACTTTGGAATCTGAAAAATTAAAGAGGTTTCACTTGGTATAATTTTTCTATAATCCCAGTGACACTGTGGCAGTGCAAAAAGATTTAATTTACAAAAGGATTTAGGCAATAAAATCTAAAAATGTAGATACTCAGAGTCCTTGTCTAGTGTGAAGGAAACTCAGTTCCTTGGGCAGGCAAGTTTCTTCTATCAAAATCCTATAGACCTATAGACATCTAACTTTCTGCTGCAGAGCATGAACAGATAGCTGAAACACTGATCTGTTCGGAAGCTATCTCCTGCCTAAACTGCAGTTGGAGTCATAAATTACAGGTTTCTGTACCTGTCACTGTACAGAGCCTAATCTTAAAGACATGGTAAACAGAAACAAAAATAGTAACTTTCAGGCTTCATTGTGTAGCAGCTGTCTGTAATGTTTTAATAAATATAGAATGAAAAAATATGGTAGGATACAGTTTTCTGCAGGATATGGTATGTGTAACATGCTACTGAGGTACATAAAGTGATTTAACAATAATTAATAAAAAATGAAAGATTCATATACTTTTCAAGTTATATCTGTATTGCCCACTGATTCTCTCCTTTTTCACGTATGTATTGTATCCTTTTAAAAGCCTTCAAAAATTAATTTGAATCCTATATATCATACAGGAAAATATGACTCCAGATCTGGCTGTGGTGAGGCCTCCAGTACAGACAGGCGGAAGAGTCTGCTAGGTAAAAAAACAACTTGAATTAAAATTAACAACTGGAAAAATTATTTTTCTTTCTAAATATCTTGACTGAAAACTTCCACTTGTCTCTGAAATATATGGTATGCAAAGTCTGATTTTGTTTTCCCTTAAAATTTCTTAAGGAAGATTTTTCTGTCCAGTACAACCTTCTGCCACACGAGTGGTTACACATGTTATGTACAACACTTTTCCAGGAGAATGCATCAAGTTTAGCAATCATATTAAAAATACTAGCATTGAATTTTCCTATTTTCTAACTTCTGATATTCTTTTCTGATTCTTGGTTCTCTGACTCTGATTTCTGATTACATCTTGTAATTTTATGTCCATTTTTGTGGTGAACAATTCCTAAACTTTCCTTCTGGGTATTATTTAAAGAAGCGCTATGTAAGAAAACTTAAACAGATAGACTCACTAACTGACTTCACTCCTCGGTCTGTTTTGCTGTGTTACATATGTCTCTGTCTATTAGTACAAATTCCAGCTCAGACCTCTGTAGAGCTCTGGTGACATTTCTCTGTTGACTGTAGGAAGACTCAAAATACACTCCTACCCCCTGTTTCTTGCCTTTAAGCAACTTATTTTGGGTATTCATGGATTTTCACATTTCTTACGCTCCATGCTCATTAATTTTCTTAGTCAAAAGTATTTTGTCAATCCATGGCAATTTTCAAATCTTATTTGACTTTATTCTTGTGTGACTAAGAATTATACCTGCATGATAGACTTAGGTAAATATCCTAGAGCACAACTGCCTGTAAATGAACACACAGAAATTGCATGATTTCAAACAATTGAGTATAAGGACTATAATGGATAACACAATGTGCCAATATTAGTTAGTATGGAGATTTGTCTGGAGACTTCTCACTGGTTTACTTCTTTATTCTCTGCATTTGCTTTTAAGGAAGAGATGTCAAAGGCTGCACAGGAAGTTTAGGAAGAAGAGAAAATATGAATGTCAGGGCAGTATTTCAGGAACAGATTTTTTTCTAGGCTACAAAGATACTGTAAGTGCTTTCCTAAGCAGCAATGGATCACCTGTCATAGAATCATAGAATAGCATAGAACTGCTGAATTTTTATTCAGCTATTATATCTTGAATACTTCATCCCAGTGACAAGCATTTTACAATTATATTATTCTGTCACTGCAAACTGGACTTGCAGAACAAAGTGATGTCTGGTTTCTGTTCTGGTAATCCAAAGTAGCTGATGAAATGCAGAGACATGACAACAGTTGGTTTGGTTTGCTTTTTCTCAATTCAATAACAACTGTTTGAAATACAACAGAATTCAACCAATATGTAATCTCTTGAGCACTGCATCCTTTCACAACATCTTCTGTTGAAACAGAAAACTGTAGGAGGGATGAGGAGGAAGAGGGCTCAAAATCACCTAAGAAACATAGGTAATCATTTTTATTTGAAGTAACTGATTCCTTAACTGTCATTTATTCCTTGACAATCACAACATAAATTTCAAGGTCGCACAAACCAAACAAACCCAAATACAAATGAAAAAGCAACAAAACTCCTCACAAAAAGTAATTTTAAAGCCTTCGCCTTCTATTTTTTAATCAGCATTGGCTCATTCTTTATGTTACTGCACTGAAATATAATTATCATCTCTGCTGGCATTGCTTTAACCTCTGCCTCATGACAGAAATATGCATCAAAACTGGGAGAGATCAGTGCTTTATATCAAGGGTCACACAGCTTCGGATGACCTACAGCAATGCTGTGTGACTCCTGTATCTCAGGAAAATTAAATGGAGATACTGTTACTGAATGTGTAGGTAGACTGCTTCATTGCTTCTATCAGCAAGTATTGTGTCTTATAGAGGTCAATGATTTTTATGAAATAAAAATCAGGATTTTTAAAGTACATGTTTTGGGGAGAACTTGTGTATGCAGCATCTATATACTAAAAACCAGCTAATATGATAAGTATTAGTTAAAATCAAGACCATGGGGAAAAAGTACCTTCCATTATGTACTCTGCTGAATTATTAATTACTAAGGGAAAAATAAGCTCTTGTATTAACTAAATAGTTGCTTATAGCATTTTTCCATTCAGCAACAATAGATAATATATTGCTACAGCACAGAATATTTTTAAGCACACATAATTATCAGATAACTAGGAAATTTTTTTCATTTTGAAGATTTTTAGCTGTCTGGGTCTTGAAGCTGTGTAAGTGAATTTTCATTTGCAAAGCTTTACCTACAAAAGAAACAAAGAGGAAATTATGTCTGTATTTCAGGCCTCGGAGTGAAGAAATCCATTTAACATTTTAGTTGCATGAGCATCATATCATAGAACGAATGCTCTAACAACACCTTTGATACCTCTGTAGTCATGGGAGTGTGACCAGGCTGAGCTTGGTACGGTTTATTAGCACAAGTGTGACCCTGTGCTTACTTATTGATACTGCTCTTAAGACCTGTGGTAGATTCTTTTCTCTGAAATAGAAAGCTGTCCTGCAATACTCTGTATACAGATCTTTTACTTGGTTATCATTTCATGTTGCATAGCAATTTTTGTTGTAAAAGAGTCCCTTAGAATCTAAACTGCTTTTGAAGGCAATGGGCAAAATTCATAAATTGTTCTACTGTTTTTAGAGCATTTATTCTTCTAGTAAAAGAAGATTTTCACCTGTTTCAGACAAAATAGCTTTTTTTCCACTGTATTACCAGCCTTTTTCAGAAACTTCTTTAGTGACTGGAAAGAAAGAGCAGTTTCAGAAAGGACATCTTTTCTTATTTCATTTCCTGTTGCACACAGGCTACTTTTTTTTTTCTCTCCAGACTGTCAGTTTGATTGTTGTACTGAAAATACAACTATTTTGTATTCCCCTGCTCACTTGGACCTCCACTTTCTGGCTTTTTTTTTTAATAAAACCTAGAAAGAAATGGATACTGAAATGGCATATCAAGTAACAGATGCTGAAAACAGTTCAGAAAGATCATTCTGTCTAATTTTAAGGTCATCATCCACTTGTTCCAGCAGGAATCACCTCTTTAGTATTTATACCAGTTACAGGCATAAATCTCTTCCATCTTTTTATTATTTTTTTTTTTTTGAGATAGAAATATCCTCCCCATTTTGTCAAAGAGATTGCTTATTTATTTTCTTACCTTCCTCTCCAATCCCCCCAAATAGGGATCTCACATCAAATACTAAGTTTTAGAGGTAAATAATTCTGCGTTATGTCAAGTTTCAAAAAAGGAAAAAAAAAAGATATTCTGTAATCAGCAATTTCCTATCTGTATCATCAACTTACATCTTCAGGTGACAGAAAAATGCTTCTATCCATACTCTCATATTTTAAAAATATTCTGTCAGTGAGGAAAAAATGGAGAAAGGTAAGAACATATCTGTGACAACTGGGTAATATTCTGATTGCTTCATTTGCTAGTCCTGCCTGCACTGTGTGCTGAATAGATAAAATCTTTTTATTGCCCCACTATTTGCTACATAGATATGAATGTATAAAGACATTGCAAAGTCTTCATCTCTGAACCTTTGGAAATATAATTGAAAGACAAGGGAATGTCTTTCTTTTCATTACTGTGAAAAGTAGTGAAAGTCAAACATTTTTCTGTTCAAATGCAGGCTCAGCTTTGAGATCTCACAGTGAATTTACTGTCATTTCCAAAGGGTGCACCAGTGAATCTAGCTTGTTTGGCCTTTTTAGCTGACTTAAAAGGTCAGGCTGGCTGGTTATGATAGACAGTACCACCATGATTGTCTAAGTGATCAAGAAAGGAGATGTCAAATCTACCTCACTATGCTGAAAAGCAATTGTCCAATTAAACATTAAACTCCAGATAACAATTTTTGTCATGCATTTAACAGGCATTTTTAAAAGTCTGGTAGACATTTGAGTAGTTTTTGTTTTTTTTTTTTTTTCTCCCACCATTAACAGTATATCCCATTTTCTCAGGTCATTCTTTGATTTGTAGAGAATTCTTCCAACACGTTTATTTACAATTTTACAGAAGAATTAATTCAAAATCTCTCTTGTTCGGAGAGCATGAAGAATCCACACGTTCTGACAGAACTATTTGACAGATAAATTTGCAGTTGTAGGATCAAGATGTGTTATGTTTATCTTTCCATTGCTCTCCTCAGAAAAGCAGAAGATAAATCAACCTGGAAAGAACCTCAGAATGTTGAAAACCCCTAAGGGCGGAGACTGTGTAAGATCTCCAGGCAGTCTGTTAAAACACTGAAAAATAAATGCTTTATGGAAATGCAGAACAATCTGTTGCAAAGAACAAGAAAGATTTGGATGTAATCTATCTTGGAAAAAAAAAAATCTTTCTGGAAAAGACAGTCTTAACATTTTCATTCAAACCAATCTTGAGACACAATTTTCCCCTTTCCAAAACCTTCCAAGGATGAGATCTTAATTTTTAATTTATGCATAGAGGTTTGAAGAATATTCTTGTATTTCTAATTTCTTTATCTGAAAGAATTACAATTCTAACACAATTTCCAAGCAAGAAGTTTGACTATGAGTAAGCATAACATTATGGTGTTTGGCAAGTAAAATGCCTTTAATAGAAATGGTCCACATGTACTCTTTAAGTACCTCTTAAGTATTTCTCTAAGTTGCTATATACGACAATGTGACTCTTCATCTTGAATATTAACCCAGTGTAATGTTGCTAGTTGCTTGAGATATCAAGATGCAGATATATCCTTCAGTGGCTTCAATGAAAAACAAAGGTGAAATGGTATGCATGAGGTTAATAACAGTGTGCCACATGCTGTAATCACTGAAGCATCTTCAAGGAAAAGCATGAACAACTTGATAAATACCCCTCCCCAATTATTAGTGTATTAAGAAGGATTAGCTTAATTCCAAGCAATGAGAAATGGCCCAGTTAAAATACTGAATGATGCATCTGTCTCTGTAATTTGTGAATATAGGATTGCAAATTCTAGAGGGACCCAGGTAAGCAGTACTAGTTTATTTATTTTTTTTAATATTTTGATTTCATCATCATAGAACCATGGAGTAATTTGATTTGGAATGGACCTTAAAGATCATCTAGTTCCAACCCCCCTGCCCCATACCTGGCCACCTTCTACTAAAGCAGGTTGTTCAAAGCTGTCTTCACCCTTGCCTTGAACACTTCCAGGGAAGGGGCAGACACAACTTCTCTGGGCAACCTGTGCCAGTGCCTCACCATGCCCACAGTAAAGAATTTCTTCATGACTAATCTAAATCTACTCCCTTTTAGCTTAAAGCCGTTCCCCCTTGTCTTGTCACTACATGCTCTTGTAAGAGGTCCCTCTCCACATTTCTTGTAGGTCCCCTTCAGGTATTGGAAGGCTGCTCTAAGGTCTCCCAGAGAGTTCTCTTCTCCAGGCTGAAGAAACCCAAATTTCTCAGACTGTCTTCATAGGTGAGGTGCTCCAGCCATCTGATCATCTTTGTGGCTTCCTCTGGACTCACTCCAACACATCTGAGCCTTATGTTGAGAGCCCCAGACCTGAATATAGTACTTCAGGTGGGGTCTTACAAGAGTAGAGTAGATGGAGAGAATCACCTCCCTCAGCCTATAGGTCACATTTCTTTTGATGCAGCCCAAGATACAGTTGCCTTTTTTGCCATTATTTTTCATGCTGTTCATATAAAAAAACCTGCAAAGACACTTTTAACAAGTCTTTTCCAAAGTAAGTCACAAATATAAAACTCAATGCATTCAGAACACCAAGCAAGATCAGTCTTTGCAACAGTTTAAATTCCATTTCTCTCTTTCTAGCTTTGTCGGAATGGGAGATTTCTCTTATAATACTGATTTATACTTTGCTGAAGATCAGTTAGAAAAAATGCTCCAATTAAACTCCAACATCTTCCTAGTGCTTTTTCAACACACTTAAGTTTTCACTTTAAAAATGATGTTGTATATGGTCATATGGTTGAAAAAAATATTTACAATCATTAAAATACTTTTAGAATGGCACTGTAAACATTCTTCAAGTCTTCTTTGAACAGTGATTGCTGACTGCTGAGTGTCCTGCTTCTGTGATTAACCACAAACTGCACTTGGGCTCATTACTTAGAAGGTGTACTGAGGAAGATCAGCATTTTATTCATTAAGCCATCAAGGTTTTTCTTCTTAAATACTAGATAGGAAGCTTTAACTTGAATCACAAATGTAAGGTTCAGTAGGCTTTGTCACAGTACATATTGGTATTCAGTGTTCTAAATGTCAGTACACAATGACAGAGTATCAAATACGTTGAATCATATCACTGAAAGTCAGGAGACAGAGCAATTTTCAGCTTTCCAAGTCCAATTTATGTTTATAAATGGAAAGCTCAGTTTGAGCCCTACTTAACTGAACAGACAATGCCAGCATGAGGTTGGATTTTTACATGAGCCTGCTTGTTTATCTCCAATTATATGCTAATCAATTTGATTTCTCATTTAAACTCAAATTAGGCTGTTTCCATGTAATAATCAACCTCACATTGAAGCAACAAAGCAGCTTTACATTTACCACATCAGCAGGGTTTAATTGCACATTTGGACAATGAAAACGAAGATGGATTCAGTTTCATTGTCCTTACAATGCAGCAGTATACAATGCACTTTTACTTTGAGCTGACACATTTATGGTGGAGATACTAAACTGCAATATCCAAATATTTGCTAACATATTACCAAGCTCATATTATTTTTCAAATGATACACATTGGTTGTGCTCTGCATATTTTCCACCACTTAAAAAAAAATGACTTTAAAAGTATTACTTTGGTATGGCATTGGTCAAAAGAATAAAATTAGGAAGAGGTTTCATTGCAAAAAAAAAAAAAAGATAAATAGTTCAAACTGAACATGAGCAACACAGAGTTAGTAAAAAAATCTTTGCCTTTTATTGACCTGTATGAGTTAACCAAGAAGCAATACCAGCCTCTTACTACTACTTTTCAAGGTTACTCCATGATTTCATTCTCTAAGTGTTGTGGTTTAAAGTCTGTCAGTCACGCAGTCTCGCTTGCTGACTCCTCCATTTCTTCCCTTTCCCCTGCCGGGGAGGAGAACCAAAAGAATGTAACTCCCACAGGTTGAGGTAAGAACAGTCCAGTAACTAAGGTATGACACAAACCACTACTGCTACCACCAATAATAATAATGATAAGAGAAATAACAAGGGAAGAGAATATAATACCAGCGCAACCCAAGCCCAACTGAGCAGTGAGTGCCCTTCCAGGTAACTCCCACTTACATCCCAGGCATGACATGCTGTGGTATGGAATACCTCTTTGGCTAGTTTGAATCAGGTGTCCTGTCTCTGCTTCTTCCCAGCTTTTCCTCCTCCCTGGCAGAGCATGAGACTCAGGAAGTCTCTGGTCAGACTAAACATTTGATCAGTAACTAAAATCATCAGTGTTATCAGCACTGCTCCCAGGCCAAAAGTCAAAACCACAGTGCTGCACCAGCTACCAAGAAGGAGAAAAAATGGCTGCTACTGCTGAACCCAGGACACTAAGGTAGTCAAACTCCAAAAAAAGTCCTTCTGAGAAAGATTTGTCTGTGAAAATTTCTCCCCTTTTGGGTATGTTTTATACAAAATATAAGCACAATTATCTTTTGGGCTATGTGCTACAGAATTTGTTTGTAATTTTTTTTCCCAATAAAATAACCTTTCTCATAACAACTACGTCTGCCAGAAAGCAACCATTTGATGATAAAGCTTTTTCAAATCACAGTTCCATGAGACATGATAATCTTTAATTGCAAGCTAAAAATACAAAACATGCTTATGCTTTCTTCCCAGCTCAAATCTGAATGGAAACACGCATAACATTAAAACTGTTGACCTGCCTTCTCTTTGTAATCTGTGGCTAAAAAGTTGTTCAGGAAGTATGTCCCACAGCAACTACATATTTCAGAAAAGGCAAGTTTAAAAGGAATTTGTAGGTAATCCTGAATGAAAAATGCAGCAAACTGTACTAATACTATCCAAATGGTGCATAGGACAAATCATGTATGTAGTACAATGACCATGAAAGTGGCAGAAAAATTTTACAAATAAATTTTCTACAATGTTGTATTCAAAAAACCAAACCATGGTTTAAACCCAGCCAGACAGCTCATTTACTCACTCAACCCCCCTCTCTCGC
>JBAFWW010034727.1:8501-19158 GCA_036873685.1 Agapornis canus | reverse complement strand
TCTTTGGTCAGTTTGGGTCAGGTGTCCTGTCTCTGCTTCCTCCCAGCCTCCCTTCTTCCCTGGCAGAGCATGAGGCTCACAAAGTCCTTGGTCAGACTAAACATTGAGCAGTAACTAAAAACACTGCTGTTATCAGTTTTGTTCCCAGGCTGAAACTCAAAAAAACATAGTGATGCACCAGTTATTATGAAGAAGAAAAAGATGACTGCCACTGATAAACCCAGGACAATTACAAAACTTGTCCATATAGTTATGAATGTGTATTTGATGGGAATTCTGGGAGATGATCAACAGAACAAGGACATCCAGATAATATTCATAGGCCTATGTTGTATCTCTGCTACTCCTTACCTTTGATTTAGTCCCTCCATCACAGCATATATCTCATCCCTCCATTTTCCCAGTGAATAAATACTGTCTTGACTTCCACAGCTAGCAAGCCACTGTATTGTCTGTATTACTGATCAGCTGGTATTGGAATGACCACTCTCATGTGCTAATTGATGTCATTCATTGTGATGGGTTGGCACTGAATGGATGCCAGGTGCCCCCACCAGAGCCTCTTTATCCTTTTCATCTGGTCATGGGAGAGAAACTATAACAAAATGCTCATGGATTGAGATAATGATAAGGAGAAATCACTTTCATAGGAAATTACCATCATGGGAAAAAAGACTCAAATTTGGGAAATTAGTTCAATTTATTACCAATCAAATCAGAATAGTATAATGAGAAATAAAAACAAATCTAAAACCATCTCCCCTCACCCTCTTCTTCCCAGGCTCAGCTTTGCTTCTGCTTTTTTCTACCTCCTTTCCCTGTCAAGTGGTGCAAAGGAATGGGGAATGTGGGTTTTAGTCCGTTCACCAAACACTGTCTCTGCCTCTCCTTTCTCCTCAGGGAAGGATTCCTTGCATTCTTCCCCTGCTCCATCATTGGGTCCCTCTCACAGGAGACAGTTTTCCTCAAACTTCTTCAATGTGAGTCCTCTCCATGGGCTGCAGTTCTTCAGGAACTGCTCCAGTGTGGGTCCTTTCCATGGGGTGCTGTCCTTCAGGAGCAGATTGCTTCAGCATGAGTCCTCATGGGGTCACAAGTCCTGCAGCAAACCTGTGACCAGTGTGAGCTCCTGTCTCCACTAAACCACAGGTCCTACCAGGTATCTGCTCCATCGCTAGCTTTTCATGGGATTCCAGCTTCCTTTGGGCATCCGACTGCTCCAGTGTGGGGTCCTCCACAGGCTGCAGGTGGATATCTGCTCCACCATGGACTTCCAAGAGCTTCAGGGAGACAGCCTGCTTCAGCATGGTCTTCACCATGGGCACCAGGGGAATTTCTGGCTCCTAGGGTAGACTAATACCAGGCACAAGTATAAATCAGGAGAGGAGTGTCTGGAGAGCAGCCCTTCAGAAAGGGATCTAGGGGTGCTGGCCAGCAGCAGGCTCAATAAGTGTCAACAATGTGCCCTGACAGCCAAGAAGACAAACTGCATCCTGGTATGTAATCAAACACAGTATAACCCAATAATCAAGGGGTGATCATCCCTCATTTTCAGCATTCTTGTGTCCCAGCCTTAAGTACTGTGGGAAGTTCTGGGTCTCATAGTCTAAGAAAAATAATAAGGTAATATAAAAAAATAGAACAAATATATATATATATGTTGCATTAAGGAGAGAGATGAACAGGTAGCTGGGCACTCGAGAAAGGAAAGCCATAGACAAAAAGTCTTTTGAAATTATCTCCTTAACATTTTTACAGACAAAATGAATGTTTATAGACTACATAAACTGATAAATGGATCAACAGCTGGCTGAATGGACAGGCTTAAACGGTTGTGATCAGCAGCATGAAGCTCACCTAGAGGCCAGTCACTAATGATTTACTACAGAGGCTGATATTGGGACCAATAGTGTTTGACATTTTCATTGCAGACCAAGATGATAGGACAGAGTGTATGCTCAGTGTGTTTGCAGCTGATGCAAAACTAGGAGAAGGGTTTGATACCACAAATCGTTCTGCTGTTCAGAGAAGCCTTAAGAGTCTGTGGAAATGACCAACAGGAACCTCATGAAGTCCAGCAAAGAGCAATGCAAAGTCCTGCTCCTGGGGAGGAATTACAGCATGTACCATGACAGGCTGCAGGTTACTGGCTGGAAAGCACTTGGCATAGAATGGTCAGGGAGTCCTGGGGGACTGTAAATTGATCATGTGTCCACAATATGCCTTTGGCACAATGGGAACCAACAGCATCCTAGGACACATTAGAAAGAACTTTACCAGCAAGTCAAGGAAGATGAAGCTTCCCCTCTCTCAGCACTGATGAGACCATATCTGCTGTATTGTGTCCAGATCTGGTCTCACAGGAAAATACTGACCCAGTGGAGTAGATCCAGCACTGTAGCACAAAGATGACTGACAGACTGGAGCTTCTGCCATATGGCAAGAGCAATGATCACATAATGAAATACACAAAATTCTACCTAAATAAAAAGAACAATTACGGTAAGGATGACTGAACACTGGAACCAGTTTCCAAAGGAAGCTGTAGGTCTCCATTCTTGGAGACATTCAAAAATTTGTCTGCAAATGGCCATAAGAAATCTGCTTCAGTTGGTCTTCCTCTGAGCAGGGATGTTAAACGAGGTGGAGGTCCAGAGTTCCCTTCCAATCTCAACAACTGATGATGTGAAAAGATACTTTCAGCAAACCTTGCTTTTCAGCAATTTTCTAATCTTCCATGTTAGATTGCAAAACTTTTCCAAAATTACTTCAGAAATATTTTATAAAGCAGTTGTCAGCCTATGGAGTAGCGATTGCTCTACTTAACATGGTTGCTCCTTAACAAATCAAGCAACACAAAATCTACAAAAAACTATTTAGTATATACAGGTTGCCATCAGTTCCTTAAGGTGTGCTTTTTTCCTTCAAGTAGACAAGAGCATTCTCACAGACAAAGAAACAGTATTTGTGGACATACAGCTACTTTTGAAATTAATGCAATTTTTTTACAAACATTTGGATCTGACCATTTTAGGTAACAAGTTCTGCATTTAATCTTAGAAAAACTGCAGTCATATGCTTTGAATATTTCCAGTGAAATTTTGTCTTTATTCAAATAAACAGTTAAAATATATTTTACTTTTCAATAATAAGCCAGCTCTGCTACTAAACTGGTGAACTGGCAACTTGTTTTCATTTTGCAATCAAAACTGAATTTGAAAAATTTAGAGTTGAAACTTTGCAACTGTTACTTGAAATTAGCTTCATGGGACAAGCTGCTTATATTTAAGACTGGTATGTTCAGTAAATAAAACACACAGAAAAAGTTCACAAGGAACACATCAAAAGAATAACACCACATGAAATGGGACCTCTCGTAGAGTAGTTCTTAAGTGGCAGCCAAATTAGTGATTACTGACAATTTAGCAGTTATTGAACCCAGAATTTAAAGGTCACTACTCTTTATTTTAAAATAATTATCTTAAAATATGGGTTTGTTACAAATTAAGGACATAAAAAGAAACAGAAACTTGCAGTTTACTAAAGGACAGTCTATGATTTATCTTTTTATCAAATGTTTAGTCAATTATAATGTAAGAGTTGGTTGTTAGAAAGGTCTGTGTTTATGCACAGTGGGACTAACATTGGATTAGTCACCATGGCTACTAATACCGTTGTTCTTTCAGGACAGATGAGGTCATCACATTGTGATCCTAGTGTCAGTAGGTGACCATGCTGATTTTATTTATTTTTCTCTTTGTAGTTCTTGTTCCCAAGTGAACTAGCATTACTATGTGTATAATCCTACATTCTTATATTGTTCCCAGCAGATATGCTTCTAGAACAGTTTTTTCCACCTTCAGAAGTGCTCTGTTTCTCAGTAGGCACAGCCTAATGGGATATATATGGTAGGGTAAATCTGGGCAAAGGTTAATATTGTAGTCTTCAAAGACAGGAACAGAAAACTTTAATAGCTGAAATTTCTGTCAGTAATTTTTATGGATGCAGATCGTCCAACTTGCATTCTCCTCAGTATGAAATTTCAGTGTTTCCTCAAGCCCAAACTTTTTGTGTTTATGTCTTAGCAGTGAAAGTTCCACTTGGAACTTTCTTATGAACTGGAATGTAAATTAATACATATCAGATGAGAAAGAGTTTAGTGCTGTTTGCTGTCACTTGAGGTAATTTGCAGGTTCATATTAGCTTTTAGTTTCAGTATTTTAAAGTTAATAGTTCTTAAGTGCATGATTTCAGATATTAACTATTTTTCTGTCTTTTAATTTCTTGCTTGGGGAATGTCTAAGAGAAAGATGCATGTTTACAACCTGTCTAGCTATAGGTGTCAAGTATTCATTTATTTTATTCAAGGATGTACAATACAAATAAAGATTTTTTTTTAATGACCCTGAAATTTAATGAGATAACATATTCCTTCATAAATACATAATTTACATTATGATGGAATGCTAATTGGATAACTGAATAGCTTTGCATTATTCTTGATCACCTGCTATTATTTGAAGAATCAGATTTGTAATCTGATTACATTTAGTAATGCTTCATGGCACATGACAGATCATCAAAATTCTTTGCTCTTTTGGGATAAAACAGTTTTTGGCCCAAAAGTTTTAAAATGCTAACTGCTTGCTTAGTTCCTCAAAAGAAAAAGGAGCAGATAGTAGCAGCTTAATATAATTGAATCAATACAGAAACACAAATAACAGTTCTGGAAGTAAAGGATAAAGGAAGAAAAAATGAACTATTCTGACAGTTCTGCGATAGGGCAGGCAAATACAGATTATTTTTTACGTGTTGTCTCCTCATAGTAGATAAAACCAATTCTTAAAAACTATTAAGTACTTTTGTTTCTCAGATGTGTGCTCCTTTTCTGTGTCCTTACTGTTTTGTTTTGTTTTGTTTTCCTTCAATTATTTAGAAGCTATTTTAGACTACTAGTAACATATTTACTGGGCAGTTTTATTTTTCCTGTTTTTCCTGCTTTTTCCCTTTCTCCTGTGTGCTTGCCCCTCCCATCCTCTTCTCTTATTCTATTTGTTGCTATGTTACTTAAAAACTGAAAATAGCTTATAGATTTCTGTAATTCCAAAACTAGCTAACACATTCTCTTCTGTATGTGGTTGTGTTTTATATGGGTTGTGTTTTAACTCTGATAAGCAGCTATGTCTCACACAACCACTCACTCACTCCTCCCAGCTTACCCATCCCAAGTGGGATGGAAGAGAGACCCAGAAAGTTTTGTGAGAATCATTTGTGAGTTGACATAAAGACAGCTTAACAGATAAATCAAAAGCTCAAGCAAATCAAATAAGCAACTATTCACTACTTCCCATCACTGGGCAGGTGTTCAGCCATCTCCAGGAAAGCAGGGCTTCATGATATGTAGCAATGACTTGGGAAGACAAATGTCATTACTCCAAACATTCCTCCCACTTTTTTCTTCCCCTCCCCAGCTTCTATTGCTGAATACGTTGTCATCTGGTATGGAATACCCCTTTGATCATTTGGAGTCTGCTGTCCCAGTTGAATGCCCTGCCAACATGTTGCCTACTCCCAGACTACTCACTGTGGAGCAGAGTGAGGAGAAGGAAAGGCTTTGACTGTGTAAGTACTGCTCATCAGTGCTCACAGATAACTGTGTTACCAACACTGCTTTCACCACAAATCAAAATCACAGCACTGTGCAAGCTAAAATGTTGAAAACTAACTCTACCTTGGCCCAAACCAGTACACTGTGCAAAGGAATACAAGAACAAAGAATACTGAAAAGTGAGATACAGGTTAGGTATATGGGAACTTTTCAAGACATGTCAGAGATCCTGTGACAGCTGACTGCATTGCATTCTTTGCAAGTTCTTATAGCAGTTTGGGTTAAAAAAAGATGAACATCAAAGGAGAAACTACAGTCTTTCCACTGATTTCTCCTTGCTTATAGGTACTCTAGTTTCTGGAAAAGCTTTTCTTTTTTTTTTGTTTATTGATGCATGTCTCCATAATTCTGCTGTGGTCTACTCTTCAGCTTGCCTATCTAGATTGCTTACTGTTTACTCCAAATATGCTTTCAAAAGCATAAATGACTTCCCAGTATATATGTGTCAAAACTAATTCAATTTCACCTAAGTACAGTTCTTCATTTCACTGAATTGATTCATATTTGGAAATGAAAAAGTTTTTTTTGTTAAGTCTGTGTTAAGTATTGTGAATGATAAATATTTTTATGAATTAATATTTTTTCAACTAGTCAGTCCAAGTTTTTATTTTTTTAATTTTTTTTATTTTTTTTTAATTTTTTTTTTTTTAGTTTAACAGATTTTTGCCCTAATGCCTGGACTCCAAGGCATGGCAAACAAAAAAAAGTTTATTCTCAGCTGCTAACAGTGTATGTTTCACAGATCAGCAGATGTATGCTGGAATTAGCAAGAATATACTTCTAGATCATGAATTCACACAAAGAAAAACAGATTTAAATATTTATATAGCTAATACTTTAATTGAAAGGGTTTAATAATAAGGTCCTTTTCTACAGCTGCTACCAAAATAAATGAAAACTGCAGTGACACGAACTGGTTCAAAAATCTTATACACAGCTATGCATTCCAGGTCATGTAACTGCAGCTGAATACATAGGCTATTTTTTTTTTTTGACAGTTTCTATGACTTTCAACAATTCAGTGTTTGGAATTCTTTTCCCATCCTATTAGTGATAATCACAAGAAGCCAAACTGTATCATCAAGTTTCTGGAAGGCTCCCCATTGGAAATTAATGGTTCCTTCCACATGTCTTTGATAGCTGGAAAGCACCAGTGTCTTTGTGGTGGGTTGTTTTTTTTTTTTTTCACTACTGTTGTCATTATTATTACTGTACTAATTTTGAAACTCATATCATTGTCTGTAAAAAGAGTTGCATTGAATTATGAGAAATGTTAAAATCTGTGGAATATCCCATATTTGATAAACAGTTGCCCTCTCTTGACAAGTGCAATTTTGATTTTCCAGAATATTAACCAAGCCTTGGCTGAAAATTCAAACATGAAATATCACCAATCTGACCTATTTATTTTTTAATAAACAATACTTCTTTTTTTGTCCCTTATCTCATTTCTATTTTTGTTTCTATTTAATGCTGCATTCTATTACATTTCTGTAAGTGTAATTAACAAAAAATCTATGACTTTAAAAACATAATAAATTTTGCAGAGTACCAATTACAAAATTCAAATAGGATTTTCTTCCAAACTTTTTAGTTCTTTTTGTGAATGGTAGATACTGAAGAAGCCTGATATCACCTCTGACTACACAGAAGCACTCAAACTGTACATTAGATTGTACTGAGCATAACACCTTTAGACTGCAACATCTGTTTAAGGTTATTCCATTTAGTAATTGCATAAGCAAACATATTTATCACAAGGAAGAGATTTTGCCTAGAGATAGAAGTAACAAGCTGTTTAGACATGTCTCTTAAATTATTTTTGGATCTGATGTTATTTCCACGCATAAATGACTACATTAGAGTGATTCAGTGTGATGTGTAGATATTTTATGTAATAATAGCTACACCTCATCTTCACCATTTTATACAAGTTTGTCCATTATTTTACAGCACCAGAAATGAATTTACAGGCAACACTGCAAAAACTACCTATTAGAAGTCCTTGTGCTTTGAATTTCTTTAAGAAGTAACAGACCTTGAAATGTTTGTAACACTGTTCATTGCAGATTTTGTCTGTTCGCTAATGGTATGGGCTTTCTTTTGAGTTTTTTGTGTTACATATTAGATATCAGGAGCTGCATGGTTTTACAGACAGATTGTATTTTGTCTTAGCAGAGTTTTCCATCATTTGAAAACAGAAAGAAACCTTAAAATGTGTTTAAAATTCTACAGAGAGGAACAAAATAATGCAAAATTAAAATTCAAATATATTTTGAGTAGAAAACATAGAGTAAAAAAGACACTTTCAAAATTATTCCTTATAGTTCAGGAGGTATTGCTTTAGGTTCCAGCTGGGACTGCTTATAACTGGAATTTGAAAGTCAAGAGGGAATGGATTTACTATGCATGTAAAGACAGGAAGAGGTTTTCTGAATTTATAAACAGCAAATTCTAAGCTATCATCTTTAAAAATGTGTAGATACTTATAAACTAAGTTGTTATGACCACAGAGTTTATAATTGCAGATCCTGTAGGGCATACAAGAGACAGGAAGCATGACTTCAGGACCTGCAGAGTGAAGTAAAATATGGAAAAATGTCTAAGATGTGTTTGGGGAAGCATAGAAAGAAGATCAAGGACACAACTGTGAAAAGGCCTGATGATCACATAGAAGGCAGACACCATATCAGGCTTCTAGACTTTTGCTATTAAGACAGAAAAAGGAAAAGAGAACACTGGCAGAAGTGTGTCATATACTGTACTGAAGACTTGACAGAAATAGAAGGAAACATACCTAAATTCAGCAGACCAATACAAAGTTGGGTGCAAATGGGTGAAAACTGGAAGTGGGACTATATTTCAAGATTGGATGGGATACTGAAGCAAAAGCATTTAGAGAACCACAGAAATGGTAATAGAGATGGAAATCAAAATATAGTCCTTGAGCAGTCATGAGAAAATGCAGAATTTCTTAATAAAAGAGAAATCATGGAGAAAAAGGCACAAACACATTATTAA
Organism: Agapornis canus; assembly: GCA_036873685.1. Lineage (NCBI taxonomy): Eukaryota > Metazoa > Chordata > Aves > Psittaciformes > Psittacidae > Agapornis > Agapornis canus. Next base: position 10,469 of record JBAFWW010034727.1, on the reverse strand, counting down.
ACATAACTTCAGCAATTATTCTTAATCATTCTGCTTCAAGCTCAAACCAGATATGAATACTATTGACAAACGAATGCACAGCTGTCGCAAAGTTGCTATTAACCATGACAAAAAAGCTTGAAGATGTATAAAACTAAATTAAACAAATCTTCTTAATGTATGAATGGAGGTTAGATGTAATTTAAGGTTTAATGTAAATATATTTGATAGTGAAAGCTGAACATTTTTAGCCTGTTTGCTTCTATAGAATTTTATTCAACCTTACCATTGGTTGGTGCTTAGCAAACAGGGAGAAAAAAACAACACAAAACCCCTAAAATGATATCATCTTAAAAAAATTATGTGGACCTATTTTCATATAGCAGCATAAATGAAATCTGTTAAAAGATTATGGTACTAGGCACGGTAACAAGACAGACTTCAATAATGACAAGATGCTGCAGTGTGATAGTATTCTACTTTCATCAGTCTCTAGTGTCTTGAATAATACACTTTTATAGTGCCATGTTAGTCAGTCTCACAAACACTTTTTAGTGACCAGTGTCTGAGACAACATCAGAAACTCTCCCTAGAAGTTACAGGTACTAGAGTTTGCTCAGCCCTGTTCGCTGAAGGTCTTGTACGTGTTTTCTGTATCTTGGCCTCATTATTGCATTTTTAGATCAATATTTTACACATTATTTTCCAGCAAGCTTATACATGACAAAACTGTGTTTGCAAAGCAAAGTATGCCTTGATTTTTGAATAACACAATGAAAAGTATGCAGAAGTTTGAACTGAAAACAATATAGACAAAAGAAATAATCCTCATAATAACTGTATTATTAAAAATCACACACACACACACAAAAAAAAAAAAAAAAAGGAAGAATCGGTGTATTAAGTGCTGAAAACCTATGTCAGTTATTTTACTGGAACAACCTTTCGAACCAAACCACATGTATTTTAGCATAGTTCACAAGTGCCTAAATGTGTCTGCCTCTGGGTAAACTTTTTGGACTAGTCCACTGATTGTTTATGTTGGGATTTGTTGGGTAGGACCCTAATTTCTGAAGAATTAGCATGTTTTATTTTTCCTCCGTAGAAAACAAATAACAAGAAAATGGGAAGGAACTGGCATGTGACTGATCTATTTCTGACATGAAGACAGGATGCAAATTGGAGATATCCACAAATAGAAGATCTGGTCTCATGCAGAAAGAAATTTTAGCTTATTTTAACAAACTGGTTGCATATGTATTTTTATGACCTTGTCTTGACACTACTTTTTGTACCTTGATGAACAGCAATGATTAGTATGTTCTTTCAGCTTGGTCTCAGTGAAAAAGAACATCCTAAGTATGTGTGCGAATGTGTGTGTGTCTGTGTGCATGTGCATCCTGTCTGTCTAACTATCTCTATGTGTGAGTGTGTTCATGTGTGCACATTAATTCATATAAAAATGCTTAGGAGGGTTAATTACAGGTAATACCAAAAAATTCTCTCCCTCCAGAATCTAAATATTTATATCAGTATCCTGCATCTAGAAAGATATTCCAATTATAATAAATAAAATCTGTAATAAATTTATGTCTGTCTATCATAATCTCTCCGCTTCTAAAAAATCATTGAGTAGAACACCATAAGAATGAGACCTCTGGGCAGAAAAAAATCAAAGGTTAGTTTTCATACGTATCCAGTTTAGAGTCCTTTATGGCTTTATAGAAGCTCTTCTATCTCTTCTAGGACTTATTGTGTGTCCTAGTTAGAAACTAGTCTAAGATAACTTCCTCTAGAATAAGTAATCCAGTTCACTGCTGTTGAAGTTGCTTTTTAGTGGAATATCTGATTCTTGGTGTCAAAATAGCTTCTGTGACTTTTTTTTTTTTTTTTTTTTTTTTTTTTTTTTTTTAAAGTTTTTTTTTTTTTTTCCCAAACAAAACTAATTGCTCTATTAAAAGTTACATTTAAATCTTTTTTTGCCCCCAG
>JBAFWW010034726.1:8285-25720 GCA_036873685.1 Agapornis canus | reverse complement strand
GAAGAATTTCACTGTACATGGGAAACTTGCTCTGACCAGAATTGTAGACATTCAGCAGCACTGTATTATTTAAAGAATTGAGGGCATTAATTCTTTTCCACCCTAAATGGGGTTTTCTGTGCTTGCAGTCATCCTGAGCAAATCTTTGTCTTTATTTGTGTGTTTTACTGCTTTAGGCCAGCAGCATTCAGTAAACAATGTTAACTTTTATGTAGCTGTTAAATACACTGACCTTTAGTATTGGAGTGCATAAGCCATGTGCAATGTGAGTACCACTGAAACATCACGGCTCATTTAAGCAAGTAGTTGTGCTGCAATCAAAATATGACATTTCTATGACTGAACAGATGCTTCAGCTGTGAATGTCTCACTGTTTCCCAGACCTGTTTCTCTCTTTCCATCTTTTGATGCCTTGGTGTGGCACCATTTCTCTTTCAGTCTTGGCTTCCTTGCCTGAAAAATAGAACTAAAAATTCTGTGTCTTTGGGAATAACCAGGTTAATATTTGCTGAGTGCCCTGCAGCATTATGATCCCATGATCGACTGCACAGGGTCAAGGTGACTATTGGTAATTCACCCTCTAGTCAGAATTAATGTCATTAATAGCTCTGAGTCTGGGTGAAGAGTCACTGGAAATACTGTAACAGCTACTTTAATTGTGCCCCATGCCACTGCTTTTGTCTCATGTATATACACACACACACACACACACACACACACAAAGAGAGAGATATCATTCCTTAGTCCATGGACCAATCCCTATAAAGTTGCTGAATTGATCTGGTCCATGATGTTGGGTTCCATCTCCTGTAACAGTCTTTCAGAGCAGAAGAGATGGTATGCAGTGCTGGATTGTTGCCTGCTGATGACACTGTGGAACCTGTCTGGTCACTGCTGAGCTCTCATGGTTTCGCTAAAGTTCATTCTTTGTTGGGAAGATGATCAGAGGGAAGTCAAGGCCAGTCACTGGTGACCTGAAGACATCTAGTTGGTGGGCTATAGAAGTGCTACATAGAAGGCAATAGCATATAGTCGGGTTCATTGGCTGTTTTCCCCTAAAATTAAATCTCCTTGAGGTATACATCGGACTTCCCTATCTTCCTGAGTTACCCATCAATCATGTCTGGGTCCCTGAGCAAAAGCAATCCCATGAGTGGGTTTGCCTTTACCTGAAGCAGGAATGACCCAGACTGTCTTCCCCAGCAAATTCTTCATGTGCACCACAGGAACTTTGTCTCCCTCTACAATATGTAGAAGTTCTGACTGGGCTGGGCCAGCTATACCCCAACAGAGAGATACTGGCAGCCAATAAAGGAAGAGGTTGAACCCAGGAGGCTGAACCTAGGACACCTCTTTACAAAAATATAAGACCAAATTAATTTTGTATCTGTGTTGAACAGGTCATCCAGAAGAGGATTCACAGATGGATGGAGAAATATGACACTGATTTTGGTTCAGAATGCAGTCTTATAAATATACATCCTTACAACCCAGCCTCGTGTCTCCAGTGCCATGTCCTAGGGCTAAATATGACTCTGAATAGTTTATCTTTTTGAAATTATCGGTATTCAGTCAAGAAATACTCCCTCAGAGAAGAAAACTGCCTTGTGGCCCTTCATAGAAGTCTTTTATTTTTTATTTTTTATTTTTTTTTATTAGTTTGAAAACAATGTGGATGGTGAGAATTTGACTAGGTTCATGGCATTTTGCTGGGTAGAGAGAGATTGAAATTGTGGATGCCCCATCCCTGGCAGTATTCAAGGCCGGGCTGGACTGGACTTGGAGAAACCTTGTCTAGTGGAAGGTGCCCCTGCCTGTGGCAGGGAGGTGGAACTGGATGAGCTTTAGGGTCCTTCCTAACCCACACCCTTTTATATTCCATAACAAGAGAGCTAATTCTTCTTGCTGAATGTCATGTCAGATTTTTTAAATTAAACTATAATGCTCAGAAAGTTTCTTTACGTGCATCCCTGATGAAAGGTAAATATAGGTTGTGGTTGAAAATGCAGCCAAAGAGATGAAGTCTGGGAATGGGATATCATTCAGAGAGCTACAGTCATCTAATCTCTGTGGCCTTTCAAAGAGTGCTGCCTAGAGTTGACTGTTTCAGCATTTCTGCCTTCAGGTTTTTGTTAAATTTCTTGAGGTTTACTTGTTGGCTCAGAAATTGATTGTGGGTCTTTGTGGTGCAGTGGCACTGTATGTCTTTTCTGCAGATGACATGAAAGAAGTGGCACAATTCCATGGTATCCAAGGATTTTAATGCAGCCTATTCTAACACCAGAAATATTACCAGCAGTCTTGTTTTGTTAATCCAGAAGTTTGTTATCAAAACTTTTAGAGAAGAAATATAAATATTCCTTACATATCAGTCAGACATTGAATCATACTTTGCAAAATACTTTTCCATGTATGTGTTGCATATTCTCCAAGTAAATAGTAATTTTGTTAGTATAGGATTGTCAGATATGGAGAACTGCCAGCCACAATATGTTTATAGAGCTGTATTCTGCATCAAGGGTGCTTGTTTTTTTGCTTGTTGTACTGGGATTTTAACATCTGTCCTAAACTTTCTTTCTTTCTTCCTTTTTTTTTTTTTTTTTTATTAAATATGCATAGAATTTTCCAATTAGAAATGAGTGGTTTTAGTTTGCCTAATTTCTAAACTACCTGAATGAAAGGAATTTAAAGTTCAGTTAGAACATAAATTTTCTTAAGCTTACATTTTTCATATGAATAATTCAGTAAAAATAGCTTTATGGACAATGCAACACATAAATTAAAATGTAGATGAAAAAGATGATGGAGTAGCAAAATGAAAAGGGGTGGATGAGTCTCTCATTTCCCATAAAACCAAGTAGAAATAGAACACAGAATAAATTCACATCTTAATTTACATACATGTACCATTCACTTTTATGGTGGCTTAGATATTTTAAAGGAATACATATGGGATTATCAACATTATTTAGACATACAGGCTTTTTCTTTGCTAGAAAAAGCTGCTGTTTTTAAACTGAATTGCTCTTGGGAGAGAAAAAGGGTTTAAATTAAGGAGTGAAATGTTATAGACTCATGCTAGTTTGAAAACCTAAACAATTGTCTAAGAGGATTGCAAGCTTTGGACTTTGCATCATTCATCCATACTGGCTGTTAATGATTATCCTAAATCTTGTGGAATTCAGGGATGATCAGAAATGCTCAAGAAACTGGATGTTTGCTGTATGGCAGCTAGAAAAAAAAAACAAAAAACAAAAAAAACAACAGACAATGGTAATATGGTTTGAATGTGGTTTATTCATTCTGAAAGTATCTGCTTTTTATTTCTCCTCAGCTGTTGACTCATCACTTGGTGTGCAAGTGATATTTCCACATTCTGTTAGAAGTGTTATGTCTCTTACAGGCATATTCAACAGGGAATCTTATGGATAAACGAACTTATCTTGTGTTGGTGGATGCTCAGTGTTACACGTTGTAAGACTGCAGTATCTTCTCTTCCAAGCCCTCTTGTTCCAGGACACCAAACACCCTTATGTTCCAGGAGTACATCTTTCAAATGCATATACATGGGAGAAGAAATGTGCCTAGATGCAACCTCCACATCCCTAAAGTGAATTTAAGAAGACCTTTGTTACTCCGTGGTAAGAGTACACCAATGGCAGAGGCTTCTGCATATCTTACTATGAACCAACCTCCTGAGGTAGGCAGAGAGCCTCTGCTTGACAAGGTAGCCAACACCAATATCTCCTTGTGAGAATGGTGTGTATCTACAGGGAATGAGTCTGAAAGGCTGCAGCTGTAGCTTTGATTAACTAGTGGAGGAAGGGGCCATGATGCTGTTGGGTGGTTTTATTTTGTGTGAGTATATTTCCATGTTCAGGTTCTATCTGGCACTGTATGTCTATGAGTTCACTAGCTTTTATAGATCCAAAAGAAAGTCTCTTTCATCAGGATAGTAGGAGCTGGAAGTTATCCTTTGTTCAACTCATATTCTGGCCTTAGACACCTGCAGCTAAAACTTTCCATAGTAAATTTGTTTTCTGTAATAGCAGTGCCAGAAAGAAAGCCTATTAATCTGAGCAATTATGTATGGATGTAGCTGATGATTGTAAGTTATGTGTGAAAAGAAGTATCCAAATGCATTATAAAATGTCTGATAATTTTCCCTTATCTGCATTTAAAACCCCTCCGAGTTTAACAACATGACACACCAATTTCTTTGAGAAAATACAGTTGTATACAAAATGTTGTGCTTAATCTAGTAGCCCTTGTAATTTTCTGTATGACAACCAGTCAACTTTTGATTGGTGATGACTTTCTCAATTGTCAAATATAGCCAGAACTGCTTCCTGAGCTATTTGCTAACAGGGAGAGCAGAGCATGGTGGGGGCTGCCTGTGTTCTGCTAGGTTTAAAATGCTAGCTGGAAAGTCACTATAACAGGAAAAAGTCATATTAACTTTCCAGGAGGGATAGGTTGCATACTTGGCATGCAGACCTGGGAATGCTTTGCTAAACATTGAGCTCAGTGGCCCACTCATTATTTCTACATAATATTGTTTGGAATTTAAAATACACTTATTTTTGGCCATGGAATGCATTTTGGAGAAGCTGTGCTTTCTAATTTTCTTCCCACAGTCCTTTCTGTCTCTGCTCAGCAACCATGTGGTTCCCTTTTCAAAGTGAACTGCTTTTGAAATTGTCCACTTGGTGTACTCAGTGCCAGGCCAGAGAGCTCCTGCTATGACACAGTTTTTGCCAAAACTAAACACCTAGCTTCAACAGATTCTGAGCCACAGTAAACAGGAATGGGATTTAAAGTTGGTAGTTCACGAGCAAATTTCTGTATTGCCCAGTATTCAGTAGGCCTTGTCATACAACCAAAAAATTAATTTGGTTGTATGACAATCAGAAAACCAAGTTTAGTTGTATGCATGTCATACAACCAAAAAACCAAAACCCCCACCACCTCTGCCACTATCTGGTGTCTTTGTCTGAGAGACATACTTGCCAAACAAGCAGTAGTGAAAAAATATGCAAGGTGACCCAACCCAGAAACTCTCTGGAAGCTCCTTGGGAGCTGTTTCATGGCTTGCATGTATTACAAATACATTGCAGAGCCCAGTTTTTCTGGACTACCAAATAATTAGTGAGTACCAGAGGAGAAGACTTTTGCTTCTCTTATTATAAGATTAAATGAAATGTGGATCCTGTCCCTCCCTCTGCTGCTTTTCTCTTTTTGAGGAGAACAGACGAGTTCAGATCAGAAGTGAAGACAGGGAGACAGACATTTCCAAAGGTTTGGTCTTTGCCCAATTACAGTCAAATTTCTATGTTCTTACTGATTTAACTACATTTTCCTGTTGCAGACCCTTCACTGGAATTCAATTTGGTAAGATAAGTTAGCATCATGTGTGTCTCCAGTGTTATGAATCCTATTTGCAACCTCAAAAGACAGTTAATTAACGTATTGAATAAATAAAATTAAATTGCCATGCAAGCAAGTGTAAGTACTTTTTTTTTGTGAAGACAGGTGCAGAACAGAGACACAGAATGTTCAAGGAATATAATTTATCAGCAGATCTTCAAAGCAATGTATAAGAAGGCAGTGTATTGTCTTGTAAGACAAGACAATGCAAGACAATGTATTCATCTTGACCATAAATAAAGACTAAAACAGTATGCCAGTAATTAATGTAACAATTACTATGGCTGTAACTCTTGCAACTGTAAAATCCCTGTATTATTCAACAAGAGTCTTGATTCTAGAACTAGTCCATCTAAAGTTGCATGATGAAAGTATTTGTCCAAAAGTCTTACAGTTTGGTAAAATTAAAAAAATTAAAATTAGTTACCTGTTTTGATATTTGCATTTTCAGTATTTCATTTACCCATGATAAATTTGCAGAAATTCAGAGGCAAAAATTGACTGGTGAGACTAAAAGAAGCATGAGTGCCATACAGTTCATACAATTGGAATAAACCCACATAGTTCATGTTGTGTGAACTGAATGCTGTGATATGTCTGGAAATTAAGAGTGCAGTAGGGATATTTAGAGAAAAACGCATATGGAATTCAAGAATTATTAATTAATAATCTCTTTCTAAACTGCATTTCCAAGACATAGATTAGCAATGTTTTTGTGGTGTCTTGGCTCATCATGGTGAAGTTGATCTTCTCAGCCTGTGCTTACCAGTTCTGGAAAAATACTACCTATTGGTGAAGTTTCACAGGGGAAAAATAAAAAAAGATTTAGACTGTGAAAATCTTTACAGAGTTGCAAACCTTTCCCCTACTTTTAAAATTGTTTTGATGTGCTTACTTAGATATGTACTGTGGTTTGTGGCTTGGATTTCCATGCATATTTATACTTCTTTGTTTTCTTTCCTAGCAGCTTTTCATCATTCCAGAAAATTATATATGGGGTAGGATGCAAGGGTAGGCAGGGCTGAAGAAGTCCATTGCATCTTAAGGCAAATGCACAGAATTGCTTCTGATTACAAAGCACCAACAGATAGGTCATGTGTGTATATATGCTCTGGAAATATGCTTTGCATATACACATAGACAATAAGATGGTGATTGGTGACAGATAACATGGCTTCATCAAGAGCAAATTCTGCCTGACCAATTTGTTGGCCTTCTATGGTGCTACAGAACTGACGGATATGGGCAAAGCAATTGATGTCATCTACCTGGACTTGTGCAAAGTGACACTGTCCCGCATGACACCCCTGTCAATAACTGGAAAAACATTAATTTGATGGATGGACCACCTGGTGGATAAAGAATTGGCTAGGTGTTTGCACTGAAAGGGTTGTGGTCAGTAGCTTGATGTTGAGAGAAGCTCCCCATGAACTGGCTGTGTGCATTTCAGGCCCCAGCTAAAGCATGTTAGAATTATTAATAGTGAAAGTACTACTTTTATTTCTCTTTGATATGAAGAACCCTTTATAGTACCTTGGTAATACAGTAGGCTTATGAGTGGATATAAAGTACACAGGAGGAATTAAGAAGGGTCTGAATATTGTATTCATCACAAAGCTTTGCCAACAGAAATATAAAGCAACAAATTTGCAACATGCTTTTGTGGAATGGATTAAAAATGCCTAATCATGGTATGAAGTAAGATACTTAGCAGCTGAGAGAAAAGCAGTAGAAACAACTGAACATATTGGCATGGCTACTACAAAACAAACCCTTGTACTTACAGACTTGCATGCCCTACGTAGTGCATGTCTATATAATGCAAGTGTATTTCCCTGTATCAGTCAAATTTATAATCCCATTTTTAAAAAAATAATTTTCTTTCTTTTCCTGAAAATATGCATTTCTTATGAAATCAAGCTGATTGACATTGGCATCAACTAAAATGGTGATTTCTAAGTGAATACCTCCCATATCAGATTTCCAAATATTTTTTTTTAGATCAAAATCATTCTAACTAGGCTATCATTTCCCATGGTATGTGGTGTGTTCTTACTAAATTCTAGCACAACATTCCTTTTTCCCTAGATCTTTGAAATGTCATCGTCATTCAGAACTTTTTAAAGGCCATTTTCTCTATACATGAAGAACTCAGTCATCCTCTCAATGATGTTATGAATATTTTGTTTTAAAAGTAACAGTTATACTTTAACATCCTGCATGGCTGGTGGCAGGATATCTATTAGATATTCTGTAATATGTAATTCTGCAGTGAGATGATATGATATCTATTCCCCTTGCATCATGCTTATTTGAGATTGGATATAGTCATAAAGTAAGATTTTATATTGCTTAATCCTACTGGCTATCTGCTTTCCATCCATTAATTTGCTAGTTTTTCCCATCATACACATCTATTACCTGGCTATCCCTTTGTAGTTATTGCTATTAAGGTCCCTGTTTGGTATAATTACCTGTTTTACCTTGCTCTACTTTATTAACCAGGGTCATTTTCACTGAGAGAAACTCATGAATATGAATTTATTGAGGATCTGCCAGTTACCCTTTGCATTTCACTGTTCTTTTTCCTGTTCTGCTGATGGTGGTCTGTGTGACTGCTCTCAACACATGTACACCGTGGGACCATGCTTACTGGTGAAGCCATGGATGGAGATGTCACCAAGAGGTGAATGATGTCAAAAAATGACCGGAGGCCAAGGAACATAGTGAGATCAGTCCAGCATCCTATAAGAGACTGTTCATTGCTACAGCATACTTTGAAGGCTGGAAACTTTGGTGCATGTTTCCATCTGTGATACTTTTTCATTTAAAGTTGATGGCAGAGATGAATGGTGGGGATTTGCAATGATGACTACCAAAGCAAAACCAAAGAACTTCAAAGTCAGTCTTGACTTCTGCAATTAATAACAGTACGCTACACTTTTTTTCATTAAACTGAGGTTATCACAAACAAGTTTTGCTGACCAGAATGGAATATCATTTTCTTTGTTCAGTTCTTGTTTAAAAATGTTTCAGTGTTAGAAAAGCATAGATGTTGAAAGCCATTTTTATTTTCTGTTGTCTGCATTGGGTTCAAACTTTGACCTTCTGAGAGGTCTTCTCTAACAGGGCAGGTTTTCTGTTTTTATAAATCAAATTTGTTTTAGTAGAATGTATTTCTTTATTTATTTCCTTTGTTTGGTATCCAACCCTTTATGATAATTTTCCAGCCTAGTCATGGATGGGTAAACAAAACTATTTGGGACTGCATTTAGAACAAATTGTATGCAGATAAAAACCATAGTGATAACTGACAAAAGTCCTATAGAAGTTATTTGAACTGAAAATTACTTGAGAACCTCATAACATAGTAGGAAAATTCTCTGCTTTTCTAATTCTGCTGTGTTCAGATGCTCTGACAATTCAGCAGGGGATAGGTGCCAGGCAGCTCATAGAGAGACTCTGTGCCAGCCACTGTGGCATGATTAACTTGGTTAAATTTATTTTCACTATGTAGAAATTGTTCATGGTATTTTAATTTTTTTTTTTTTAACCAGAAAATGTATTTACCAAAACCTCTTAGCTGCCCATTACTGAACCCAGAGATGAAAGTGGTTCCCTTTCAAATTCCTCTGTAGGCAGAGAATCCGTCTATGTCTTTTTACTGTAGTTGTCTCTTCCAGCCAATTCTGTGAGAAAACACCTAGTCAACTTTGACTAAGTATAGAATACTTGATGAGCTAAGACCAAACACTGCAACATATATGTTGTAAAACTCTCTTACTTTTTATGGCTTTATGCCACTAATTATGTAGATTTTGGTAAGGGTGGAAGGCCTAGCAATTTGGAAACTGAAATGTAGAAAAATAAGGAGTGGAAAAGTTTTGTGATATCCAGTTAGTTTTTTTTTTTTTCCACAGACATGCAACATAATCATGGTATGAGGTAGTGATTATACTTGAATGTTCGCTGCTTTATCAATAAAAATTGTTATTCTTTACTCCCATTTGAGATCCATCTGGGAACAAGTAGGGAAAAAAGCCATGCATTTTTGTGTACTCTATCTGTAAGAAGCGAATTTTGACCTAGGAAGGTCAAAATGTTATGGGTTATAACACAGTAGTACTAATTAGCAGCTGTGTTAAGAATCTCTACTTGCTTACATACACTTTAAAAGAGAGCCTCTAAAAGGCCCTTCATAACTAGAAACCACGGCAGAGTTTTGGCTTCAGATTTTCTCTTTTATATCTGTACAAAGAGCTTTGCCTTTCTCTGTTACAGGTAGTGCTTTATTTTCATTCATTCCTTTCAAATCAAGTAATAAAAAAAGACCACCTCCAAAACAGAGGTGATTTTATGCCATATCTTTTAGAATGAATCTTCTGTCAGGAGTGTGGTTCTTAGTTCCAAATGGTTGCACAATCTTACTTAGACTAGCCCCTTAATAAGCAGCCACGGTAGGGGGCAAGCTCACATAAGTGTTAATCCTGCCTCAAGCCATCCATTGATAGAGACTATCTGGCATCAAGAAGGTTTAGAAGGAAGTTGTAGTCCTTTGTTACTCCCTGTGTTGATTTGGGGTCAGCTCTGCCTTCTGAGGATGCTCATCTCCTCCTTTCTAAACTCAAATCTCCGTCAAGCAGGAGCAAACCAGAGAGCTCAGTGTGCACTTCACATGGATGAGAATGGGTAAACCCTAATGTGTGCATTGCAGGAAAACACAGCAACATGTAAGTTTTCTGAACAGTTATCAACATGGATAATGATACTGCTCTTGTGAAGAAAAACGTGGAATAAAGGGAAATAAAATATAACACAGGATGAATTAAAGTTTCAAGAGCTGCAAGGCAAAATCTCCAGAGTTTAGTAACATAAACGCAGCCTTTAACACAGAAAATGCCTTCCAGATCAGAAATAAAGAAGATTTTAAAAAAAGTTTTCAGCTCTTCTAACTTGGCTTTTGAAAATCAGTTACCAGAGGTGACTGCATTTTTAATTTGGTTTTATTTAAAAGCTTCTAAACAATGCTGGGGGAAAAAAACCTGCTACTTGGCTTGACCTTAGCTTGGTGTGTTAGCAGTACACATGGTAGGAGGCCTTTTTGATAATGAGAAGCAGCTGTTACTGCCCTCAGCACATAATCTACAAAGCTATTCAGTGGAAGTGAATAACTATTATCCCTTTTCTTGCAAAACTTTTAGGACCAAACAGTAGGTTCATAATCATGCCAGAAATAGCACCTCATTTTCCATTGTATAAGGTCAAAGCAAGCCATTGAAAACTGATGATCACCTACTTTGTGGAATAAGAAATGCATGAAATATCTGAAGAAAAGCAACCACACGTGAACATCTGTCTGGCACTGCAAAGTGGGTAGCTCCAGGTACCTAACTGCCAGTTGCTGTTTGGAGTTTTCCTGAGTGACATCACTACTGAATTTACTGTTTACAAACAGTATGGTATATACCTCCCTGTTTCAAAGGACATTTTCAAAAGAAAGGGAGAAGATCCCCGAGAAAAATAGATCAAAGAAAAAATTCAGTCTCAGGACATGCTTTTTGTTCCCTTTTTCTTGATAGGTGCATTGACAATTCAAAATTAGGCAGATATTAGCAATTAGGCTGCTGTTTTATCCACACAAATTTATGCCTTTCATAGGTCTGTGTGAAAATCCAAAGGACATGTTAAACTTTCCCCTTAGCAGGCTGTTGCTCTTTTCTCAGATAAGTCTGAAGCCAAAGATTTCCTTGCTCTGCAAGAAGCAGCTTCCTGAATCCACATTTATGAAATAATGAAAGCTGGCATAGTTACTGTTGATACCATTGCATGAAGATTAGAGTAGCCTGAATTTCAGACATTAAGTCATACAGCTCCCCATAACTACAAAACACAATATCTTCCAGAATTCTTTAGCGAAGCAAGTTAAAAATAAGGAATTTGTGAGAGCAATGAGACTCTCATATGGATCTGTTGCTGAGTACTAATGATTATGTTTATTAAAAAACAAAACAAAACAAAACAAACAAAAAAAAAATTCCAAAATGAAACAAACCCAAAAACCTAATCTGGGAAAGATCCTTAATAACCACCTTTGATTTTTTTATTATAGTCAGATTCTCTTTGGTCTGTTGTCACTGATATTTCTGGTATCCTTTAGAGTCTATAGAGTTACATCAGGCTTATCATCCAGGAATAACTTTTAAAAGTGGAGATATGGACAGATGACTTTGTGAACAGGTGAGTAGACAGTAGAAGTAACTGGGGACTAACTTAGAGGTGTTTTACATTTTCTGGAGATTCAGACACCAATTAAAAGGCATAAGATATTAAAGATGTTGGATAAAGCACAGAGAATTTGTATTGTAGCATATGCTTCTCATTTTCAAGAAAGAAGAAAAAAACCCAAACCTAAATCAACAAGCAAAAATAAAATAGACTCCTTAACAGCAGTTCTGATGTCTCTAAAGGGGAACACATGATTTTAAGTTGATTTATTTACCTCACAAACAAAAAACTTGAAGGCTTGCATGGGAAGTCTTGGATATCCATTGTAGTTAATAGCCACAAGATTTTGAATATGAATGAGACCTGTAACTCATGTTTCTTATGCAATAGAGAAACTAAGAAAGTTAACTTGCTTTCAGGGATTCCCTGTCTTCTTCCTGCTTTCCAGTTTACAATTGATTTGGATGATTGACTCAATCCTGGGTCTGAATTAAGTAGCTACAAATGTTTTTAGATAACTGTTTGGGATTTTTTTTTTTATGGTATGGATGTTAATGAAGATAAGACTACAGCACAACAAATTTTTGCTTCCACAATAGTTGCCAGAGAAATGTGACTCACCTCTAACCTTAAATACTGCAGAATAAATATGAAAATGGTTAATGACAGAGCAGTATTTTCCATTTACTAGTTTTGAGAAAATTGGAAGCATATGTTTAAGCTGTGTGTCTTTTTTTTTTTTTTTTAATCTGATAAAACTCAAATTAAAGCAGGTTCAGGCCTTCTTAGTTCCTTCAATATCTAAAGGATTCCTACTTACACCTGACTGCTTTTGTTTTCATATTTCCCCAGTTGCCTAATTCTGTAGCAAAAATAAACTCTTGAATTAGAGTGTAAATAGGTGATATCTCCACTGGCACAGCTGAAACTCAATTGCTTTTGGCAGAGACGCTCTAGATTTGTCTCTATGTAAGTGGGAGTAGACTTCCTGCTCCTCGGGGACTCCAGTGCCTCAGTAAGATTTTGGGGGAATGCTAGTCATCAATGCAATAACAATGGCAAGTCTGTGAGGTCCTTTGAGAAAATCATCCATCACATCTCAGAAAGCACAGGGAAGTTTGGGTTCTACCAGTACAAAGAGTGTGGTAGCTTCACTACCATGTTTCTGAATCAGATGGTGCTAATAGAAGATCACTGCCCCCTCTACTCAGTCTTAGCCCGAGTCATTAATATTGAGTGAAACACACCTGGGCTGTGAGGAGCACTGGGTTGCTGTTAGAGATGTGTGGAAAAGAGACTGATTTTAATGAGTTCTTGTTATACTGAAAAAGCCCAAGAAGGACCAAACCCACATGGACAGATGTTCTGCAGGTGCATGTGCTGTCAGAAGGGTTTCACTTGGTTATTGCACCTGCAGCATACATATTGAGGGTTTGTCTTAACAAAAAACAGCAATATGCCACTCACTGGGAGATAATAGCATCTCTCCATTGGCATCAGTTGCAAAAGGTTCATCACATCCATGTGTACACACACACACACTAATAAATGTATGAAATGCAAAGTCCATGCTGCTTACCGTGGTAAAACGTTTTACATCTATTTTTTGTTTTCAAGTCCTCAAGTCATGATGTCTCTGGTGGCCTGGTACTACATTTTCATGATTCCTAAATTTATTTGTTTTTCCCAGGCTGGTTTAGAGAATGCTGAGCTAAAAGTACCATCTTCACACTCGATATATGCATTTCTGGCGTGGCAGATTGGTAAAAGAACAGAATGAGTTACAAGGATACAGCTTTTTTAGAAAATCCACTTTATATTCACTTTATAAGATAAATTTTATTTAGTTAACACTGGAGGGAATGATGTTTTAGAAATTAAGAGTCATGAGTTTTGGGCATGGCTTTGGATTCGAGAAGTTCAGCTGTGGGGAACCTGATACTTATTTCTGTGTGGGTGTGAGGCAGAGGAGGAAATCAATTAATCCATCGATCAGAAGCATGCAAGTGAAGGTCCCAGGTTTGCAACTCCTGTGTAGTATTCTTGACATGGTGTAATCTGGACGCATTCTCTGTAGTACTTCTAGGGGGTTTTGAAATGCTCAATAACTCACACAGACTCAACAGTGAGCTGGGAGAAGTACATGATATGGGGTGGTGTACATATGTAGTCATGTGGTGGGCACAGATCTTCCAAAGACTTACCTGTGACTATTTAAAGACTTGTAGTGCTTGATATAGTTTGGTTTGGTTTTTTTTTTTAGGGTTTTTTTTTAGGTTTTTTGTTTGTTTTTAACTTCAAAGCTTTAGATTTTACTATTGAAATTTGACTGACAGTACAGGTCAGTGAATTGAGTCAAATCCCTCATGCTGATGTCTCCTTTTCAGGTATCAAACACATACATGTTTAATGAACAGAGCCCTTCAGGCTAGAAAAATAAACATTCAGATGAGACCCTTTTCCCACTGCTACCACAACACTAACTCACAGACAAATGAAAATCTGATGAAGGATATATGACAGGACCTATTCCACTCCCCCTCAGTGACCTCAATCTATCATGACTGCAACTGGCCTGGATCATGGCAAGCAACCCAGGCAACTGTCAGTGCTGCCAGTAAATCACTGCAGTCCTAAAGTTATGAGGTCCCTGCAAATGTTGCCATAATTCTTAATGTTCAAGTAGTCACATGCCTTAGGGTTGCAAGAGTTTTGCACAAAGTCTGCTCATGTTGGTGTTACGCTCATTAGATCAAAAAGAAAGGTGCCCCTCACAAAGGAAGAAATGGGAGCAAGTTTATTGTTGCTTCATTCTTGGGGCAAAATGCCTCCTTTGTTCTCCTGCTAGTAAGAAGCTGAGGCATCCACCATCATGAGAAGCATATGACAGATGCCTTTCGTTCTTAGAAGAACAGCAGGTTTTCTAAAAAGAGTGAGGCTTCTGGTTCCTCTGAAGTAGCTGCCATGTAAATAGTGGCTGGTAGGTAGTACAGTTCAGTGTGTTTTGCATAATCGGCAGTGTGTGTGTAGGAGTTTGGCTGAGCACTGTTCCTTTTAGTTATCCTAGCCCATTTCTGTCCTTTTCATCCTATCCACTATGAAACAGAGACAGTTTTCAGTAATGGAGAGATTTTTCTTTTCCATATTTTAGCCACTAATTCTCTACACTGATATAATAGTCATAATAACATAATAATAATTCATTGCCATGTAGGTTTTTCCAGTGTAAATATGATTCCAGTTGGTCCAATACAGTGAAGTTTCAATAAATCTGAGCTCAGAAAACATTCTGTGCAGTGATAATAACAGTCTTCTTGATGCATAAGTCAGTCCTTCCATTCAAGCACAGCACCTTGCAGCCTCTCTGTGCAAGAAGTGTCGGGAGCAAAGCGTTCACTGCTTTCTTAACTCCCACCAGGAGCTTGTTGTTGCAGAATTTTTAGGTTTTAGAAGTGAAACACTGCAGCAGTTGCTAATATGGTGAGAAAAAAGATGCTTTTTACTGTTTAATGTTTCAATTCATTTTGTTTACTGCTTTACATTTTAGAAGCATTATGCTCAAGGAAGACAGCAACTCTGTTGATATCTTACATGCTAGCTGTCACTTCTGTCTTTTCACTTCCTGCAGGATGACAGATACATTGCCACCGAGCAAGCAGAAGCTTCATATCGATCAGTCAAATGTACTTCTGCTTACACTGAATGAACTATACATTTATTGGCACATTGCAGAATAAAAAAGCAAGAGAAAATGAAACGTACATTTTGAAAAAAAGAGCTTTTCCAAATAAGGAGGGCATCCATATTCTGTTAGAAACAGGAACCTAACCTACATTTTTAAAATCTGCTCTGACTAATATTGTTATTGTGGGTGTGAAGGTCTAGGATTAGAAATAGGTAGGAGCTATAGTGCTTTTTACATTAACTGGTGAAGTATTAAATGAGTTTTAGGGCATGAAAAAAAAAGCCTTTTATATCTCTGAAATACAAGTATGAAGTGCCAAACTGAGGATAAAGCATATCCCTTGTTTGTGGCTTGATTATAGTAATCAATTATCAATTTGTGAGAAAAGAGGACAACAACATCTGAGAATTGAGCTAGTGGAAATACTGATCAACTATTCCTTCTGTAATCCTAGGGTGAAATTGCTATCTACAGAAGTTATCAAGAAGCAATATATTTAAAATATTTAGGGAAAAAAATCAAATGAGAAAAGAGCCATCAAGTATCATCTATTTAAAAGGAAATAAAAAGCTCATTTTACATCCTGTCCTGAAACAAAGATATACCACAGAATCTGAAAAACATATACAGAGTTATCAAACTGTGATACACTCTGCTGCAAGACTCAGACATCCAATTCTTCATTTCATTTTGCCTTTTCTTCTCTTTTTGGCATCAGGTTAATCATAATAGTTCTCCTGCTATATTGTCCCAAGTCTCCTGGAAGGCCCATACATGGATGTAAACTCTTGACTAGAGTTGCTGAATGTCTGTGAGATCTACTCAAATGGTTTAACATGTCTGTAGAACGTGCAGATCAGGACATATATTGACAAATTTGGCCCAAACCTCATATTGTTTTGCCAAAAATATCTTGCTGCTACTTTTATAGATAGAGGTGTTTCACTTTGCCAGAAGCATTTCTCCCCGGCAGCGGTGTTTTGCTGCTCTCTTAGTTTTTGGGTGGAGTTAGACAGGGTCTGAAAGGACTTGTGGATACACATCATCTTATTCATGCAAATGCCCAAGCCACTGGTGGAGCTGTGTCAGTGGGAAAATACTGCCCTTGAATCCTATAGCAGAAAAAACCTTTGTGTGGGTCAAAGAAGAGACTTCCCCCACCCCCTCTCTTGTCCTGCTACAGCTGGATAAGTAGGGTTAATTTTAATGTCTCTTGTTACTCAGATCCATTCTGTATGTCCTAATTAACCCTGTCTTATTCTGGCTAAAGTTTTCTGTTAACACATTCTTTTCAGTATTTCTCTCATGCTGAATAAACAGTCTCATGTACAAAGCTCCATTAATATGCAAATGACTAAGTTAGACTTTGTATTGAACTTCTTTAATATGGAAAGATGCATTTCCTAATGAGAGGTCACTTGGACAAGACTTAGTGTAACTATACAATTTTGGTGACAGCTCAATATCATGTGGGTGAATACTTCAACATTTTCTCTGGTATGTTTGTCTTAGAGGAAAATGAATTTTCTTTGGGACTATATTGTACCCATTTACTCAGTTTCTCAACACTGGCAAACAATTTGCCAAAGCAGTGAATTTTATATCAGTTTATGAGAAGGTTTACCTAAAGTAATATTTGAATATATAAAGAAGAGTGTTCTAGGACCAAATTGCTGGAATATATATTTAAAATAATTTTTCACTAGTGAACACATGCACTATCATGAGATACTCATGTCCAAGTAAAAGAAATTTGATTGTCTAAAGAGTCAAGCTGAATGCTTGCAAATAATCTTCAGCTCAATATAATTGGGAAAAAAATAACAAACCCAAACCCAACCAACAAACCAAAACACCAAGGCCAAATTAAAATTTGTTATACTTTATTACGCATTTTTAGATTTAAGATCTGGCTGTTCCAAATTCCTCTCTACAAAATGTTATCTAACAACTTTATTACTCAAATTCCTTTGCCACTATAGAACTCATTCTAAATTATATACTTGGTTGTGGTGAATATAGAGCATCAATACTTAGTATAGAATAGCAGAATCACAGGCTGGTTTGGGTTGGAAAGGACCTTAAAGGTCATCTAGTT
>JBAFWW010034718.1:0-22790 GCA_036873685.1 Agapornis canus | reverse complement strand
TTGGAACTAGATGATCTTAAGGTCCTTTCCAACCCTAACTGTTCTATGGTTCTATGATTAACTTTTGCAAAAAATGCTGTTAGGATCTCACAAAGTATCTCAAGATATAAGCTGTAAGGAAAGAGCTGTCACAAATTACCCAAGTCAGTATTAGCTGCTGTGGTGATTTATGTGGCTGAAGAATGTAAAAACTACGTTTTCTTGCACTAAATGGTATTTCTTACAATGGTTGAAGAGGAGCACTACTTGCAGTAGAAATTAAATAGAAATGTCCCATGAGTTCTGTAATGGAAACTGATAAATGAATGGCAAATTCATGAATTTTTCCAGATATAGCCTAATGCCATCAATGCTCTGAGGTCTGCTTCCTTCACAGAGCCCTTACAGCACAGAGTGTGCCAGTTCTGAGTCCAACCTCAGCTTTGCTTGTGGGAGAATACCCAGAGAAAGACTGGTTAGATTAACTGAACAATGATCAGATTTGGGAGCTAAGCATATGAGAAATAATTAGCGCTTCTTGCAAAGAAAGCAGTTTGATCAACAGTGAATAGAGACAAGCAAGAATCTAGTGAGCACGCTGCATCCTCGGTCTGCAAAGCTGTCTGCCTCTTTCCCTAGAGTAGTTTACAGAGCTGGGCTAAAGGATGCACTCTGCCATTCAGGGAGACTATCCTGACCAAAACTTCAGAAAAAAGGAGAAGAAAGAACTCCGTGGCAAAAGTAGAGGAGAAGGGGAAGACTGAGAATGAACCAACCCTGACAACATCTCCTTACCAGGGTGATTAACAGTTGAAGAAATGCTAAATAGTTTTGGGGGATAGAATCATTAAAAGCCTCTCCAAATGTTCTTTCAAGATCAGAGGCTTTAGTAGAGGTGGAAAAAGTACTTTAAAGTGCTAATTGTCTTTTGTTGTGTAGTGCTTTTACAGCAGCAAGCGCCTGCCAGGCCCTCAGGGCATCCTGCGTTGGTACAGCCCTTGCCCACACTGGTCTTGTAATACTGGAGCTGCTAGAGACTGGCTGGGAGCAGAGAGAAAGATCTCCTCCTCCTTCCCACCCTGTGCTTTTGAACATAAGAGTGTAGGGAGAGCATGGATTCTGGAATAAGGCAGCATTGTAGAAATGTCTCTAGGAAAGCAGTACCTTCTTCCCCATGTTCAGAAAATAGTGACACTTTTTAACGGTTTGCTGCACAGCTGCCCAGCACCACAAAGTTGATTTTGTAAGGGAATCTTTCACAGCAATCTAAAGTGTAAAGGGGGTCCTGTACCAATTGTGAAATGAATTTAGGCAGAAAAGG
Organism: Agapornis canus; assembly: GCA_036873685.1. Classification (NCBI taxonomy): domain Eukaryota; kingdom Metazoa; phylum Chordata; class Aves; order Psittaciformes; family Psittacidae; genus Agapornis; species Agapornis canus. Next base: position 21,490 of record JBAFWW010034718.1, on the reverse strand, counting down.
TGTATGTCTGCATCCCCATTACAGCCTCTCTGCAGTGACAGAGTGGTAAGAAGACTATATATACATCAAGTCCTAATTCTGTTTTTCAGTGATTCACACATGTATTGGAATTTCCCCTTAAACCAGCTAAACTTGACTGGTGCTTGATAGAGGCAGCATTTTCCTTCTTGCACTTTTGTTTCCGTGGAAATAATTATTATCTAACAGTACCTCCAGACCTGTTAATGCTGAATCTGAGTCCCTGCTTTGCCTGTGGGAGAAGCCTGAGTCCTACTGAAAAGATGAGCAGTTTCCCTAAAAATGTTCTTAATTTAAAACCTGCATTTTCTCTCTGTATCTCCTCTTTTTTGTCCTTATTCTTTCCTTGAACAGTCTTGCCTTATAGGTTCTCAGAATCAAGAGAAAATAACCTTTTAAACTGTGATGACGCGCCATGCAGTAAAGTGAATTAGCCTGGTGTAATGGAGGAAAGATTGACTACTGTGGTGTGAACAGCTGAAGGAGATAGGAGGAAATAAAGGAAAACAATATATTTGGAGTTTGGGTATAAGATGAGAACTCCTCTATTCATCTGTTTGATTTCTTTTTTGCAAGGCTGACATCACTTTATGTACCTAAGAAAGATGGCAGCTCTGTGATCATTACACTGATGGTTAAGAAGGGAATTTAAGAAATAAAGAAACCAAAAATATATGCATGTATTTCAAGCTTTCCAAGTTAGTGATACTGTGCCTACTATCCCTCCCATCCTACCCATTACTCATAAATAATATCTATGTCTGTATATACTGTCACAGATCAGGGGAGGAGAATATACCTGGCTGAGAGAGTCTTGCCTGTTGTCTGCTGGGTGGTCTGCCTATTGCAGCATCTAAAGATGTGCAGGGAAATGGAAGCCCAATTGCCTGTGTGCTTCTGTGTTTCTTTCACTTTGGCTTAAGTGCAGAATGAAAGTCCAAATGATTTGGCTTTTAAGCACTGGTCCCATGATGTTCACAGCTCAGTATCTGGGCTGAGGTTTTCTTTAGTTGAGTGTTCAGTACTCTCCCATACTGGCCATTTATCTGCCTATCTTCTGGCTCCAGGAGACAGTTTCTTTCCCCGGTGCATATGCCAGGAATTCAATACACATACGAAACCAGTCTGATCATATCATTTTCTCTTGCAGCAGTCCAACAGGCTGGGAAAAGGGCCAAAGAAATTTAAAAGGGAAAACCAGAAAACAAGACAAATAAATGAAAAGGCCAAGAACACTTAGGGATTCATGATGCCAAAGCAAGCAGCAGTGCTGATGGCACAGCTGGCACATAGCGGATAACAACACCAGAAGTAAAAAGGTCCTCAGCAGCCAGCACTCGTCTGCATGTCAGCAGGCAGCAGGTACTCTGCCTAGAAATAGGTTAGTGGGCTCTGCTCTTCTTCCAATCACTCTGCTGAAACAAAATGGATGATCTTCATCCCTGCCAGCAGTGCTGTCGCACACACCTGGGGACCATGGGCAGCATGGCTTTCAAGGCACAGGGAGCAGGACCCACCTGCCCTCCACACTCACTGCTCCTTGGCTCAGCTCAACACTGGAATGTGTCACTTGATAGACCTTGCAAGCTCAGAAGCTCTTTAAGTTTGACATGGTGTTAAGTTTATTACAAGCTGGTGAAATGAGTCACTACCAAATGCATAGCTCTGCCTTCCTCCTCCTTTCCCACATGTTTTCATGAGCAAAGTGAAAAGTTTAACCTTTCAAATAACAGCCTTTTTAAAAAATGTGCAGTGCTAGAGCTATACAATATATCCATGGTACAAACGGGGACAGTTTCAGGGTAAGTACTGCCTTCAGCTAGCAGTAACAAATCACAAGCCCTTTCAATGAAAGCCCAATCTATTAAAAGTGCTGTTGTGCTGGGGAGGGGACAGCAAACCAAAGTAATATAAAAAACCTAGGGCTTGCTACTGCAGAAGTACCAAGACTATTTGAAACCTGAGTATCCCAGAAACATTTATTTTAAAAGGGAGCTGGAGAATTTAACCCTTTGTAGAATCTGTGCAGAATTCTTTTTATCTAGGATTTGGCCTCTATCTGATGGCCTCAAACCGTTTCTAGCTGGGATGAATCTCCAGACTGGTAGTTTTTGCTTTTTATTTTGAAGAATCCAATTGTATAAATAATTTTGTTGCAGATATGTTCCTTCCAAGACTTCTATTATGGCCAGTGACTATTTTTCAAGTCACCTGAATAATCGTTATTTATAACAAGGTATTGCCAGATAATATTCATTCCTTTCTCACAGCTGGGTGGGGAAGTATTTTATCCTGACATAGGCTTCACTATCTCCTGCCCCTGGGGCTAAAACTGTAGTCCAAAAGGCAGATATTTTCAGTTTTTCAGTTGAATTACAGTAATGTATTTGCAATTTATCCATTAAATTCAAAGATACCATTTTATGTTTGTTAAAAAATGGCAACCATTCTCAATTTAATGACATCTTTCCATCAATGTCAATGGCTTTTGGATCAAGCCCTCACAATGTAGGGTATGTAGGTTATTATTTCTTTGTATTACCCTGAACGGTGAAGTATGATTATAATATTCTGTGAGTGCTTTAATGAGGAAAGAGGCATAGTAAATTACTGAATATGACTTATGAAAGAAAATCTTTGTCCTGCTTCAGTAGGAATCTGAGATTTTATATCTAAAGCACAATTCCTGACTTACAGCCACAGAAATAGTGAATTTCAGCTGTCAATGAAATGTACTGCTGCCCAGATGAAGGATCTGACCTTTTTTTCCAGGTGTCTGTTGGTTCGTATACATTAGATAAGCACCCATATAGTAAGGGATCCTGATCAGCAATTCATCTGCTACCTTGAATCATACTACCTGCTACCAACTCTAATCCTAATTCATCTTTAATTCCCATTAAAACATGTGGTGTGTATATTATAAACTTGGCTATAGTTGGAGAAATTACTTATTATCATGAGAAGTAAATTTTCCACTTCACCCTTTAGGATTTTTCGTGTTTATGTTTCTAACATACAAGGAGGCCGAGGCTAATTTTGGGCATTTTCTACTTCCAGACTACCTGGGAGAAGGCCAGAGAGAAATGCACAGTGTTACTGGGGCGACTGGGAAGGATGGCTGCATTGTACCTAAAGGCTGTTAGAGCAAAGCCTGGGAGACTAGGAGGCTAGGTGTCTGTTGGAGTAATCCTGCTGTGTTCTCAATAAATATGTGAATTGTTTGACCGCGTTGTACCTCACACAGGCCAGCAAAAAGAAGAGTTTAAAGTTTAGGCCATGCTGAAAAACAAAGGCAGGGAAGGAGCTGACAAGAGGAGCCAGGTTAACGTTGTTGTGCCATTATTTTGCAGTATATTACTGAATGACATTTCACATGCAGCTATTATAGCCATCACTGTTAAAGATTATGTTCTTCCTGCCTCCAGTTGTCTGAGCATGCTGTTTGGTTAGTAGATCTATTCTGTGATTTTTTTCTAATGAAAGATATGTATGTATAGTTATAGATATGCTATATATATATATATATATATATATATAATCCAACAGGAATGTAATAACTAAGCTTACATAAGGTGTTAAAAAAAATTAATGTAATTTGCACATGAACTCAGCAGAAATTTCAGGGTCTCTAAGACTTCTCTCAGTCATGTTTTGGAGAGTCCTGCTTTGTGGTTCAGGAGCTTATCTGTTGAAATATTTAGGAATAATTGATTTAAATGTATTCTGATACCTTTTCCAGTGTTAGAGTCTGTGTGGACTCACTGGGGAATAGGAAAGTCATCCACGTGAATGAAACCAGCTGAATCTCAACTCAAATCAGGCAAACAAGCCAGGTGAAGGCAATTGATAAGGAAATGACAGGATAAAGGATGATGATTCAAAAAGGAAACACTGGGCTGTCTCACAGAGCATAGATGTTTTAAAGCTAGGGCAAGAGGGGAGGCAAAAAAAACCTTGAGAGATGGACGTTACTGGAAGGAAGCAACCAGAAAGAAGTGGCAAGTCAAGAGGTAAGGGTGATTAGGACAGCCTTGGTGACTATGCAAGCCTTAGCAGAAGCCTCATAGTACTTAGGCAGAACAAAAAGAACAACAGCAACACTTAGTGACAGAATAGGGAAGGACAGTTAAGGGGAAAGGATGGAACAAAAGCAAAGAAACCTTAATGCCACTTTAAGAAAAAATAAATTGGGAATTCCAAGCGAAAGTTGTGGTCTCCATATACTTTTCAACCTGCTATGTTGCAGGCATCAGTCATGAAACTCACTGGAAGGCACAAGAAAGTTTATATGCTCCTCAGGAGGTGAAATGGGTAAGAAATTGAGGGCTGGTTAAATGAATCCATGTATTAGTTATTTTTTTTTCCTTTAGAAAGAACAAGAGAATGGAGTTGACAGAAAAATGCTGTAGACCAAGAAGTGTAAAATCCAAACTCGTCTGTGGCAGCGTTAAGTAGTGCAGGTTGGATTACATGCAAGTCTCAATACATCTTTTTAAGGATTATGGTTATCTGTAATTTGACAGCAGTTTTTCCCCCTTAAGAACAGCTATGTACATAACCTGGAATTATTTTTCCCTTAAGCTGTAGAATAGCACCAACACGCTACACTACTATATTTACACAAAATGCTGCCCTGTGCTCAGATGAAGTATTCCTGCCATTCCCCTTGCTGCTGTGTAGAATTAGCCAAGGTTTGTATGGACAGAAACACCAACATCCGAGTGTTTCTTCATGGCCATTTTATGAAAATACTCTCATTTATTATTCATGGTTGTCATTCATGTAATAGAATATCTGTGCACAGTGAATTTCAAACTTGCAACAGAACACCTGCTAACTGAAGCTTATGTGTTGTTTGAGCAAATGTGGTTATGAACAGTGAGGCTTTGTGGACAAAGTGATCAAAGGAACCACGGCTCTCTCCCGCCTGGGCTGCCTTAGGGACCGTACCCAGCTGCTGCTCCCCTGTCATGTTTGTAACTTGTGCAACCAGCTCCCTTTATTCCATACAAATCCCCATGAAACGCGTCCGTAGTGACCACCAGAGGGACCCTCCACACTAGGGCACCTTAAAACACAGAGCTTATTTAAGAGATTTATTTATAGCCTGGCCTAAACAACAGAATGCTGCAGTAAATCACTTCCTAAGCTTTCCCCAAAGGAATCTTACCGGTAAAGCCTGGCCTGCAGCTACAGATGTATCCCTCAGCCTGGTCGTAGCTGAAGGCTGGCGGCAGGCCTGGGATGCTCCCATAGTAGTGGGCCCAGGAGCGCTCCACGCAGTCACCCCCAGGGAGGCAGGGGCTGCTGCTGCACTCCTCGATGTCCTCCTCACAGCGGGAACCCACATAGCCTGCCAAGAGCCATGAAGGAAAGGCATTCAATTCATGTGCTCTTCATTCATTCCAGACACAAAAATACTATTCTGAATATATACTGTGGATATCAGAAATGCTTGGTTTCAGACTTTGTCATGTGCTAAAAGATTTCCCCTGCTTCTTGAAGGTGTGAACATTTCCGTGCAGCTCTCTGCCAGGGCTCAGCAGCAGGATATTGCTATGGCTATTCTGCATTAGGTAGCTGAGCTTTGCTGTTCCGTACAGACTTCAGGGGTGTTTTTTGGAAGTAATGTGGAATCCATGTGGATAACAAGCCCCTGCATTGTGGTGTAGATATGTTCTCAGGTTTTGTAAAGTTTTCTTTCTTTTCTTCACCACCTCCCTATGAAAGAGGAGGTCAGGGAGTATAAATTAACTGGTGTTCATAAATTGCTTTACCTGGAGTTTGAAGTGCCATTTAACTCCCCTGTTTCTGGAAAATGCTAAGGGTTCTGCCTTATTTTTCCATTCCTAATGCACCAAGGACTGTGTAGTCCAAGAGCACTGTGGTATTAACTCCTCACAGTGAGCTGTGCTCCTGCATCCTCAGTAAGGATGCAGATGTCAGATATTACAGAGACTTCTTGAAGTTAGCCCATGTGCTGAAAGATTCACAGAGCCTCTTGAGAACTCAGGTTCTGTGTGTACACGGGGGATGTGGGAGCCTTTTTGCAAACAGTTGGATATGAAAGCATTGCTGGTAGAGGAGAACACAGCCCAGCATGTTTCACCCTGCACTGCTAGACACAAAAACTTGCAGTGGTGAAGGAGACTGGTTTCCCAGTGTAACACCTAGCTTAAGTTTTATTCATAAACAAACAACATTTTGCATTGAAATATGAGCTTTTAGGTCGGTTTAAAAATCATGTTAATGAAGACTAAGAAAAGGCCAGCTGTAGCAGTGATCAATGTATCACATGGGTTGACAGATTAAGAAACTAGGAGATGGCTTCCAACTTTGACTCCTCTCCTACCTTGATTCCATTATACTGGCACTTTTGGTTTTGCCCAGTTCTGCTGTGCAGGGAAAACAATCCTTAGCTGAAAAAAGACAGCAACTTACCCATAGGGCTCTGACTCATGATGAGTGAAGCCCATCTAAATACGAGCCCATATAGTATTTTAAGATTAAGGTAGCTTCAACCATTCATTGTATTAGACAAAAAACAAATACCCAGACCAAACCAAAACAAACAGAAAAAGCTATATCTACCACACAAGGAATAAGAGCATTTAAATAGCTTAGAGCTTACCTGGCCAACAATGGCATATGTAATTGTCAGTGTTGTCCTCACATGTGCCATTATTGTAGCATGGTTGTGACCAGCATAAGGGAATTAGGGTTTCACAGTGTAGGCCCATAAATCCAGTGCCAGTGCAGTTACAGCTGTACCTGCAACACAGAATTCAATGTTCACTCTAACTGGAAGTGAGGAGGTATGGGCTTTGTTCCCAAACATGCACAGGCTTCTTGTGTAGTCTTGGCTAGCAGCTTGTATAGTGGAGTCCAGACTTGAGACCATCTGGTGCTCAAGGAGAAAATGCAGAAATTGGGAACCAACAATGAGCTTTTTCCTGAAATATGTGGTTTTGTCTGGGGAAAAAACCCTGCTTGTGAATTCAAATTGGTTTTGACAGATTATTTCTTCTAAGTATTGATTTTTTCTTAATATGTATCTTCTTTTGAAAAAATTTTTGCAATTTCCAATGCAATTTTTTGTAGGCTTAACCTTATCCACAAAATGAGAAGGGGAGAGGTACAAAGTGTGTTAGTATTCTTTTCTTTTGGACTGATAGAAATTGAAACAGGCATTGTCTGTTCCTTGACTAGGTGATATTTTGTTTGATGAAAACCTCTATTTATTGTTAGAACGAAGATGTCAATGGCTTCATATTTCCAATAATAACAGTAAACTAATCTTCTTTTTGATAGCATTGTTACTATTACAGGTTTAGAAGTAAACTAACTGATATATATAAATGAATAATGTGCAGGTAATCAGTAAGGTCTGGGGTTTCTGTTTGTGTGTACTTTTCAGGAGAAGTGGCTATAGCTAGCTAGATATAAAATACATAACTCACATGGTTAGGTCATAAGGTGTAAGGTCAATTTATTTGTGTCATAAGAAATGACAAGGTTTTGCATTAAAATAATATTTTTTGCCTTAAAATAATGTTAAATAGGTATGCCTGGTTAATCTTTGTTTAATGATTTGAAACAAAAATTTATACTTATATTGCTTTAAAATGATACACTGGTATAATTGAAATCATGGGGAATCTTGCTGAACAAGTGATAAGTATACTTATTTGATAATGTCTGTGCTTAATATATAAGAGTTGGAATAAATATATGAAGAGAAAGCATAATTGGTGACTATAAGAGAACATCAGAGAACTGATTCATGCAGTCTAAAAGACCAAAAAGGGTAAGCTTTTTACTACACTAGTTAAGTGTACATAAGCAGAAATTTCTGGCAGGACAGTTTATTACTAGTGTATGGATTATTCTTAAATCAAAATCAGAGGTGGCTTAGGCCAGGTGGCATTTGAATTTAGGGTATAAAAAGTAATGAGGAAGATGTGAATCAGAAAACCAATTTTAATTCCAAGGTAGGTTCTTAAAGCAGAAGTCTTTTTTTCTGCTCTATTCCTCTATGTGCCTTCAGTTTGGTGCTGTTCAGCTTTGTGGGAACAGATTTTTTCTGCCTTAGTCCAAGCTCCTTTTTCCCTTTGGTCCAGAATCATGGAGAAGTTAGAAATATTCACAACTCACTGATTAATGTGAAGCCCCACTTGTGTGCCTTTTCTCTCTGATATCTTTAAGTGTTTGACATTGCTGTGGACCTTAAGGGATTCTGGAGGGTGCCCTGCTTACGGGCAGGCTATGACTGAGCAGGCAGATGCTGCCTTCTAGTAAGTAAGAGCAAACAGCAATATTCTTAGATACTCAACCTAATGTATTTTTAGGCTTCTTGTTTGATGTTCCCACAGGATGCAGAAAGTAATGTATACAGATATTCTTTTCCCTGCAATCAAAAGAACATTGAAGGTCCTGAGAATATTTCCAATGGAAAAAAGTGTTAGAGCATGCAGAGGTATCTTCTGTGCCTGTGCACACCAGGTTTTGTAGATCTGAACAAGGTACTTCTGTAAGTTGTTGATTTTAAATGAGAAATGCCCAGTAATGTGATCTCTTTTTCTAAGAGATGGAGTTCTACTTTGTTGAGTTCCTGAAACATCACTGGTAGATGAATCTGAAATTTGGGAGAGGATTTGTTTTGGTGTTTGTATTTATGGCTTTTATTAGTGCTAAACTTTGCACATTTCTGAGAGAGCTGATGGCACACACACAAAAGCCTCAGCTGTACTACAGCATTAGTAGGAAAAGGAAACTACAGTTAAAGACTACAATTCTTCATTTAACCCAAAAAACACACAAAAGAAAGGAAATTGTTAGGCACCCTTTGGTTTTGAATTGCTTTGTTGTCTAACCCTTTTCATCATGTAACAAATGCAGTAAGAGCTCCAATTTTTCTCCAGATATCCTGCAGTATTACAAGCCAATTAAAATTGCCTTTACATGTACCTCAGCTTCAAAAGCTAGGAGAAAAATGAGGATTAAGCCTGGCCTGAATGAACATCCCAGTTGCTCACCTCATGCATGTATCCTCAAAAGGCTTGCAGGTTATTAAGTGTGTCTGCTGTGAACTAGTCCAGTGCAAGGTGACCTCCCTCTCCCTGCTGTCATGCTTTAGCTACACTGGAAAATAGTAAATTGCTTTGTCCTGTTCAGAGTCATTCAGTGCTGCTGAAAAGGAGCTCCACAAGGTTGGTGCCATGTCAACATAATGTACAAAAGCTTATTCCCGGAACACGATCTTTTAACCCTCTCATTCAAGACAAGCACGCCTCTTGCTGCCATGACTTTTGGACTGATTTTGGGGGAACTAAGATCTTCAAAACTGCTTTATAAAAATGGAAAAATACACAATAGAGGACAAATGTTATACTGGTGAGAGGAGCACCTGCATGAATACGTTTACAAACTTTCAGGCTGAGCTTATATATATGTACTTTCAGTTTGGGAATCTCATGCTGAATATCTAAAGCCATTACTGGTGAATGAATGCCAGAGCTCTGGCTGTCTCAACTGTGCTTGGACCTCTGTGTAAGGCTACTAACAGTAGGTGAAGTTCACTTTGCTATTGGCCTGTATTCTCTTTAATTTTTCTTCTTTGTCCACAGACTGCAGGCTGTTTTGATTAATGAGCTGTTTTCTTATATGCCCGTAAATTTTCTGACACATTTCCTAATGGTATCTATTACTATGGTTACTACAGTTTGCCTCTCTTTTCTGATGCTTCTGTCTGTCAGCACGGGCAGCTGTTGTTGGCAAATTCAATTTTATACACTCCCACATCTCTCTTGGAAAATAATGTTTGACGAGTGTTAGAAGAAGAATTCACTTCTAAATGACAATCCTCATAGCCAGAAACATAACACATTGTAAATGTTTTTAAGTATAAATGTGGAAAATGTACTTCTTGGTCAGTCTTTGCCATAAATATTTTGTTGTCCTATTGGGCCTGAGACGAGACTTGCTTTATTCAATGCTTTTCAAATTTAAATTGAAATCAGTGCAGGATCAAGGAGTGAAATCCACAATTTGAAGTGAAATCAGCTACCTGGCAGTGCAGGCTTTCATAGCATTCTCATCTGTGAACAGAGCAGCTGGTAGCACCTCACATGAGTGCTACCCAAATGTAGAAGACATACCCATTGGCCTTGTCCATGCACTGTCCCCCATTGAGGCATGGCTGGCTGACACACTCATCAATGTCGGTTTCGCAGAGGTCGCCGAGGAAGCCCGGTGCACAGGAGCAGGAAAAGCTCCTGATGGAATCATGGCAGGTCGCGCCGTTGAGGCATGGCTGTGACGAGCACTCATCTATTTCCAGCTCACAGTTTGTACCTTTAAAACCAAAGAAAATGAGCAAACCCCAAATGATAGTTATCTCCTGATAACTGGTTTTGAAGATCTCAGCAAGCACTGTTTTAAGTACAGTATCCACATGATCTTTCTTATTTAAGCAATTGCCTATGTTTGAAAGGCAGCTCTCCTCAATGTGCACTGCAAGACTAGTTTTTCAGCGTTTGGCAGAGATTACAAAAGAACAAGCCAGATGTTATGCACAAGAATAGTTAGAATATCAACTTTTTATGTGAACTTGAACATGGAAATAGAACAAAAAATGTTCAGATTATTGAAACCATGCTACTATCTTATTTATAAAACACAGAAATAACTACTAATATAATGACTTCAGAAGAGACTGTTTGAAGCTGCAAAGTTAATTGAATACATTGGGAAGCTGTCTGTTTAGCTGTGGTTTATTGCCTTTTAAGATTTAGCTATGTGTAAATATGTTGGTTATGATCTGTTTGCAACAGATCAGAATCTTGGAGCTGATCTTCAGAGATAACTGCTGGAACTTAATCAGTTCTAATATTAGTTTACAGCTATTTAGGATAGTTTGCATGTTAAATCTGCAGTCCTTTTATCTCTAGCACAGTCCAGGGGACACTAAGAAAAATGTATAATTAATGCCTTGCAGGCCCTGCTTTGCTTCTATCAGCAGTTTGTATGCTTATGCACCTACTTAGTGTTTTGAGTAATAAAGTGACTTTTAAGTAATAACTTCCACTTGCTAATTAAATTTCTTTAAACAGCTATAGTATCTGCCAAAAACCAGATACAAAATGGCAAATTATAATGAAGAAGCTGCTTTTAACTGGTCTTCCCCATCTTTTATTTGGCTTACCAAGGTAGCAGTAGTATTGTAAATAGTTTTCAGGTGAATTCTCTACTCGAAAGAGAATCTGCAGCCCAGAGAATAGGTTTAATTTGTTTGGAGAGATGAAGTTTTCAGTACAAGATGATGGAGCAGGCTTTCAAAAGATGGCAACAGCCACGTTTTGATATGGTATGATCTTCACAATTAATTTCAGAGCTCACCTCTAATTCTTTCTTTATGCTATCTTAGCCAGCTCTGTCCTGCTGTGAGATTTGTACATTCTGACTTGGAACATCTTTCTGACAGTCTAATACTTGGCACTTTTATTCAGTTACTAATTTATTTTGACCCTTTTGAAAGTATCATCTTTATTCAGAAAAAAAAAAATTAAATTCATTTTATGGATAAATACCTGGAAATATTTTGAAATTAAAAAAAAAAAAAAAGAAATGGAACACATTAACTCGTAAGTATTTTTCATTGTATTTATACATCTTTCTAGCAATAAAAAATACTACTGCTCTAATTTCAGACAACACATTTTTATAGTTCCCTCAGACTACATATAGAACACTGGATGGCAGAAGTCAATGAACCCAAACCTTCAGTTTAAGGTTCACTGATCAGCTAGCCACTACTTTTAGTGGGAGCCTACCACGAGACCCTAGCACAGGAATGCTTTCTTATGGCTTTATGGTAATGTACATTACATCCAGATATAGTAAGCAATCCCTCTGTGGTCATTGCCCTGTGAATTCACTGTAATTATAAACAATGTGTTTGCAGAAGTATGTCTAGTGACCGTAAATCTGCCAGAGCTTGTTAACAGCTTACTGTGAACACTAAAAATCGTGTGACAAAACAAGCCCTGTTCAACTGATCCTCGGTTCAGCCAAATTGAAAACTACAGGCCTGAGAACAGCCTGACAATTAACATGAGAACATAGCGTTGTTGTTTTGGTTCATGTCTTTAATCTATCAAGCCCAGTAACCTGCCCTTGGCAATGTTGCCTCAGAAGAAAACTTCTCTCTGTATAATGCATCCAGCCAATTCGATATGCCATGCAAACAGGGGAAATTCGTTTCTTAGCCTCTACTGAATCTGCTGTCAGGCTTTCTTGTATGTGAAAAAGAGAGATGAAAGGATTAGATCTGCATTTGCACCTCAGTCTAACATTCTGTCATAAATATGCTGTATGCCAATTATCATATGCCAAAAAGGAAAAAGAGCACCAACCAGCCCTGCCACAGTTATTGCATGGGGCTACACCATCAAGAGCAAAGGCTTCTCATCCTAGAGCAGGCTGAGTATTTCAGCAGGTACGAATTCAAATCACACAAGTGGTTTGAATTGAAAAACTGGGAAGGTAGATATTAGTGTTATTTACAACTTTTGCAGTTTCTTTGAAGACCTAAGATCATTTCTTATACTGCTTGCTTTTCACGTGAATCCTACTGTGCACTTTTGTGCAGCCACAGTCAATAAAAAGTAAATGTAGGCGAGGATGAAAGAAATACAGCCAATATTTTCAAACTTGCATGCCTACAGGTATATTGTAAGATCACCTTCTGGTCAAAGATACCATGGGCTTGCAGGCTCAGTGTAGTTCCAGGAGGACCTGGCAGTGTTCAAGGCCAGGTTGGATGAAGCCTTGGGTTACGTGGTTTAGTGTGAGGTATTCCTGCTTATAGCAGGGGGGTTGGAACTAGATGATCCTTTCCAACCCTAACTATTCTATGATTCTATGACCTGCATGTTCTTAGTACAGCTGGAAATTAGCATCCAGGTTGCCCCTTGTGCTCTCCTGTGCTGTAGTGTGCTGTCCCCAGAAGTAATGTTATGTGCCATAATCTGGATCAAGTGTCAGACAGCTATTTTCTAGGCACAAGCTTTGAAAGGATGTGAAGAGAGTTTGTCATTAATTAGGCAGAGTGAAGAGTTCAGTTTCTCGGAGCAAGGCTCCTCCTTTTTGGGCCCAGGCCTATGCTAACCTCCATGCGCAGATGTAAGTTGTTACAGGTTTTGCAACACTGCACTATGCAGACACAATCAGGAGAACAGCAGGACTAAATCAAATCAAAGGTTTCAGCACCGTGGAGTTATGAACTGCAACAAGCACACTTTGCATGTACCTGCCCTCTGCTGATCTTTGTTTTGAAAACCCTTAGACGTGCAGCAAACACTGCTGGGCTCCTTCCTCATCACAGTCTTGTGCCTGGGAATCTCAGCAGAGCTGGTAACATGGGCTGAATCCTCTGTCAGGTTGGCTGGGTTGGGAGTGCTGTTTTGAAACTTGAAAGCTGAGGAAGGAAAACCAGCTTTCCACTTTGTTGGCAACATTGCTGTTTGACAGGCAATGCTGTTTGCTATCAGTATCCACAATGACATTGCCATGAGCTTGTTGGGAAGCAAGATCTGTATTTGTGATGCTTCATCCCATTACAGAGGCTGCTGAGCCCCTACTTGCCTTCAAGTGCCTAAAGGCTTATGATACATCTACCCTGAATATTTTCATGGCATATGCATCATTGATAAGACTAATGCATGAGAACTTATCAGGAATAATTTCCTCATACTGTACAGAGTTCATCCCAGCCATGGTAACATCATAGTAAAAGGTATTGCTCAGGGAATGAAAACGGTTCATTGCACCTATTTTGTCTTTTACTGAAACACTTCTTCATGCTGTTGTCTTGGGCTAAGACTGGGGTTTGGATCTGACATGACCCCTGATAATTCATGCTAACATGGTTGTTGGCAATGGAGAACCCACTTCAGTTTTGTCCAGCAAGGTAATTAAGGTACCTAGAGGTGGGTAATAACAAACTCTTACATCGTGCTCTGCTGGGGTGGATTAAAAACGAGTGCAATTAGTGCAATGATGGAAAAAATGCATTTGATTAAGGTCGTCAGCAAAACTTCAGCAAACCAATTGAGCTTCATTATTTAACAGCTGTGTGACACATGTCTTGTAAACAATTTTACACATGCAGAACATTATCATAGAAACTGTGGATTTCATGCTAAATTTTCCAGTCTTTGGCTCTTGGTGTGTTCTAACCTCTTCCATTTGTGTAAGAATTATGTGTGACATTTCTCAGCTATTTTCAGAAGTGCTGCAGCATACCAGTCATACAAAATAGCAGTCATAGTTCATGAAACAAGTAGCAACTGCAGTCAGTAACTCAAGCATTTGGTTAACATTACTGCTACAGGTTTACTGTACATTCTCTACCTACATATCAACAGATATAACCTTTTTAACGACTTAGGAAAATGAGATGAGGCTGGATGACTTCCCACAGTAATTCATGGTGTCAGGCCAGGATAATAATGGTTGGCAAGATCCTCTGACAGAGTAAATGAGGGGTTTTATTACCAGTGGGGACACCTCAGGGCTTTCATCCAGTAATCCCTCTGGCTTGTGCATTTAGCACAACTCACAGCAAGGTGCAGAATACAACAAGAAAGAATGCTTCTGATAAATCATTTTGTTAAGTGGCCTTTAAAAGCTGGTGGTTTACTGCTGAAGGAACAGTACACTACTCTATAGAATTCCTATGATTAGTCTCTCTGCTGCTGGAAGCAGCGTCAGAGCTGTATGTCAAAACATTGCAGCCTCTTTGTATTTTACACCTTTTCTCCTTCCTTGGTTCTCTCCTCGTTTCTTAACTCCTCTTGTGCCCAGTGTGGAGCACTTGGTGATGTTGCTTGTTTGGGGTGAGAGCAGAGAGCATCAGCCTGGGAAACAGCAGAATTTTGTGGTGAAAGTGGAGAAGCTCCAGCAGAGAGTTACCTCCAGCAGTTTGTGTTGATCTAAATCTTCATTTCATTTTGTTTGGGTGTCATTATTTTATTAGGTTTTCTCTTTTTTTGTCTCTAAGGTTTATATTCTTTCTCTTTCAAGCAGAGTTCCCTGGATATGGATCCAGGCCTGGACCCCACTAACAGTGCCAGTTAAATAAATACAGTTTCCTGAATACGACAGGAGGTCTGGGCTGAGTCTGATCATTGCAGAGTAACCATGCTGGTTGTTAATAGGTTTTTCCTTCCTTCTGCTCTTCGGCTTTCCTCCAGTTGTGTAGTGGCTGGCCTGGGCTCAGACACCCGCTGGCAGCAGCAGGGTGGTGGGAAGGTAACAAGCTTCCTTCAAATAACATTCTCTGTGCTCATGAGGGATATTAACCAAGGGCTGGCTTCCAACAAGTGCTGTGTCAGACACAGGAAAGTTGCTTTTTACCTCTGACTTCCCCTCCTGCATGGGGATTTGGGGATGGAGCTGTAAACCACATCTCTTATTTCTTATTCATTTGAATCACTTGAAGCAATAGCTGGGGTTTTTCTCTCTTTTTGCTCTATGACTCCTTTTATTTTTATTATTTTTTCCCCTTTGCTTACCTGGCTGGCAATCTACCACCAAAATGCCTCCCCTTTTCTCCTTTTAATGATTCAGTGTGCTACCTCTTGCAGTCCTGCCCCTGAATACAGCTTTGAAATTTGAAGGGAGCTGTCTCCTGCAAAGATTCTATGTCCTCCAGCAGAGGAAGCAGGCAATAAAAATCATACCTCTACTTAAAAATGGAGCCACATAAAATGGGATTATCAAAAACATCTTCAGTTTGGGAACCTGATAACACTTTTCTGTTCTATTTAACTTACATAATGTTCTAGTTGCAAATGTGTCCTCTGTTTCTAGGAGGGGCAGACAAGAGGATGGTAATGCATAACATCTAGTTTTAAGAATACAGTTTATTGTGATTAGCAAATCGAGCAAACTTAATTAGATCTAGTTCTTAACCCTATCAAACAGAGGTTTTATCTGAGGACATGTATTTTAAAAATGTTTCTTTTTAAATGAAAGTTAACCTAGCCCTGTGACATAGCTTTATGTGCACAAAACTGCTCTGTAGTTTGCAGCAAACGTGAGATTTCTTTATTCCTTCTCTATCTCACATCAGTAGTTCACAGAATTACAGAATTACCAGGTTGGAAGGGACCTCTAAGATCATCAAGTCCAACCCAAGTTCACAATGATAAGGTAATCTATAATGTGCCAGCAGTCACTGGTGCTAAAGCTGAAGGCAAGGTAGAAATAGAGACATGAATAAATATGTAGGTAGGCAAGTTGAACTTGAAACATGAATTATGATGATTCTTCATGATGCAAAGTACAAGTTGTTTCAACACTGCTTACCTGTGTACCCAGGTGGACAGATACAGTCATATTGTCCTATCTGGTTGAGACACGTTGCCCCGTTCAGGCATGGATCTGACACACACTCATTCACTTCCAAGTCACAGTGCTTGCCTTGGTAGCCTGGGACACAGTAGCAGGAGTACTCATCAACCCCATCCCTGCAGACTGCTCCGTTGTGGCACGGTTCAGAAATGCATTCATCAAAATCCATTTCACAGAGTGTACCAGTGTATCCTGTGCTACAAAGGCAAGTGGGCCCAGCCAGGCCATTTTGGCAGGTGCCTCCATGCTCACAAGGGTTTGTGTCACACATGCTGACAGCTATTTCACAGGTAGGTCCATTATACCCAGCAGGGCACTCACAGGTAAAGCTGAGGTTTCCAGCAGAGCTTAAACAGGTAGCATTTTGAAGACAAGGGTTTGAGGAGCAAGGATCAGAGGTTTTATTGCAGAATTCCTCCACACTGTCCACTGATGCCTCTGCACAATGGCAAGTACTGTCTTTGTGACCAGGAACACATGTAGAGTTCTTTTGGCAAGAGTTTGACAGGCACCTGGAATCATTCCTCATGCAAAGTGACTCTAGAAAGGAAACAGAAAAAATCCTGAGGAATTCCTCAGCACTGGGCGTAACCAAGGGTAAAAGAAGTGCAAGTCTTAACACAGCTGTGCTTCAAAACAAATAGCTCCAATTGTTGGCTGTTGAGAAGAAAACGGGGCTGGTAACTGTGTGAAACATATTAGTAGACTAATAAATGTAAAATGAAAGCAATAATGAAAATATAGGTTGTTTATTATTTCCTGGTTTTCCATCTTCCAACAGCCATGGCCTGGAGTGTCAGGATTGCTTAACACTATATTAAGAGTAAAGTTGCATGAATATTGGTTGTCAACAGGTACCCAACAATGTGGAATGCATTTGGGTATATTTAAGACATTGGGGTTTTTTACTAGAGAAAGGAGTTAAACCACCTATTTCAGTTCAATACCACTCTATATTCCTTTGTGGTGAAGTTTTCTGTATTAGATTTCGCAAAGCTGAGTGACTCAGATGAAGCTATGGCTCAAGTAAGTGGTTCAAACCATCATGCACCTTGATTTTGACTTCCTGATTATAAATAGTAATTGGAAAGCTGTACAGTATTTCCACCACAAAGAATCTCCCAAACGTCTGAGATTCAAAATAGTCTTCTGAGAGCCTTCCAGCCTCTGAGGCTGTAAGGACATGGTGAATGTAGCATAAACATGCTCCTTACCCTCCAGGAACTGAGCTCCTGGCAGCAATTAAAGACTACTTGGAGTTGTCTGGCTGCTGTAAAGACTGGCTGAGGATAACAATAGCTACTTCTCACATCCTAATCAAGGAGGAGTGAGTTGTTACCAGCATTGTTCACAACTCACAGCTGAGAAGCACTGATAGAGTTAAAGCGGGGCAAGTAGTGAAACATGCTCTTTCTAGTAAAAGAAAACAAGAATTTGGCATGAAACTGTATCTTGGTTTGGTTTTGGTTTGGTTTTGTTTTTATTTTTCTTACAATGATTAATTGTCTCCATAATGAAAGAAATGGCTGTATTCAGATAAGCATAGCACATATAGGTAGGTATTGTACTTGCTGTCTTGAATTTAGTGTTAGGCATATTAAGGAATTGCAACAGGGTTCCTAATACAGAATGCACAAAGTAGGTGCACTGGCCTGGGCTGAATCTTCTGCAGTCACAGCTTCCTTGCCAACACCAAGTGAGCTAGACTGAAGCTTGCATACTTTTATGTGTGCTATAATCAGGTCACCCTGATATGGCACAGATGTAATGAAGAGTGCAATGAGGTTCTATTGATCACTGAATTCATCTCGTAATATCATGTTGCTTCTGTCATGATTTACCATTGTTTTGGTATGGGTCAGTAATGACAGTGTCAATCACCAGTACACATCCTGCAGCACTTGGGAATTTTGTTAAACTTTTGAATGCTGAGAAGCTAGTGGAAGAAATCCTGGAGTTACCTCCAAATACTGTGCTAGTAAAATAAAACAATGGCAGATGAAATGTCATAAACAATGCTTAATGAAGAGAAGAAAGGCCAAGAGTTATTTACTGACAGAAACTACCTAGAAGATAAGGACCACAAATACTGACCAAAAAAAGCCAAGTGCATGTATAGTATTTTAATTCCTACTGATCAAATCGGAAAATCTTATGTGGAGTATAATAAAAAAGAGTTACCCCATAGAATTTTTTCTTTTGTAACTGGTTTTCACCATATTATAAGAAAGCCTCTATTGAGTAGTGAACATCTGAATGCCATCAGACTTCTAATGTGACTGCAATGTGACATTACTTAAAACTGTAAACAAATATTTCTCATACTGCTAGAGCAAAAAAGTTATTTGCTCCATGGGAAGGGAAAAAAAGCAGGCATATCTTGGCCAAGAATCTATGGAATAAAGCTGAATATTCTTCTTGAAGAGAATGCAGTAATTCAGAAGGAAAGACTGGTGGGCTGGAGAATGAAAATTGCATGAAATGACCTAAATGAGAGTCCTGTAAACATCCTGGTTTTTTCTTTCAGTTTATACTTTCATTCTGGAGTCTTGTTTGGAAGTATGAAAGGTATGCAGCTGTTACTTGAAAACGAATGGCAGGACAGTGTACTTTTGTGCAAAAAGGGTGTTGTGGATAAGCCTTGCTTCTTGAAGAAATTCAGACCTATCTACCATGAGTCTCCAATTTCTTCCAGGTTCTTGGAGCTAAGATTCAGGAGGGTGGACACAGTAGAGAAGGAGATGGGGCACTGAAAGAGAAGTAGCTTGTAGAGATGGTTATCAATAACTGAGGCTAGACCAGTGATGATGAAATCCTGGGACAGATCTCTGGTTGTCTGGGAACATGAGAGGCTAGGCCTGCACATCTGAGGATAACAGCCAACCACTGGGCATTGTCAGAGAATACAAACTGAGTAAACTGAGTAATGCTGGCGCATTTTCGTAACATGTATTTTAATGACTAATACAATTTAATCCGTCTTTTTCCAGGAAGAAGAAGTGGAGAAAGAGAGCCTCAGAAGGCTATACTGCTTAGGAAAGACAGCTTTAGATATGTATGATATGACACTATGATAATAAATGGGGATGTTAGAAAAGTTATCTGTGTTTCGTCGTTGTGCCTTCTGACTTGAGATGTACAGAGGAGCAGCAGTGCCCCTGGGAATAAAAAGCACCAATCTGAATGAGCATGATGCTCATGAGCAAGTACACTGGGTCACATAATTAATACTTGTTTGAATAAGGAGAATAGAGTTTTATGTAGTAATATTGATAGTAACGGTTTTATAATCTAAAAATCTAAAGTCCTAAGGATTGCATAGAAATAATTTCGTGATTATTTCCTTGGGGTGTTGCATGTATAAGTAAAACCTGGAAATGTTTTTGTTCAGACTGTTTCTAGCTGTTGCCCTGATCATATATACCAGAGGCACAGAGGAGAAATATCTAGAGAAGGTATGGTTTTGGTAAAGATTAACTTTATTTAATACAGGCTGTGATAAACCTGATTAAGAAAGCAAGTTAAACATTGATTACCAGAAGGAGAACTGGAGCTTTACCTCATGTTCTTTGAAAGAAAATGGGACAAAAATAGCACCTCTGATTTAGACTGCCTTTAAAATGATCAACCCCTAACCAGTCAACATTCAATTTTGAACTGGAAGCACAGATTTCATCCTAATGTGATATCAGCTGTAATTTCCCCAGCATACATGTCTCACTGAATGCAAAATTAGAGACATTGGCCATGGTGTGCTGACCTACTCACTCGTGGACTTTTCTCCTCCTCAGCACACCCCCATGTATGTTCCACTGTCCTAGTTTACACAATTTTCTATATTACCCATGTATTATTTTCTTTAGCCTGGGTAATAAAGAGCTTTACCGCAACCTATTAACTACAGTTAAAATGAGCAAAACTGCATTCTTTAGGAACTTACACATCCCACATTTTTCTTGGGGTTGCACAACTTTAAAGAGTTTTCAGTCTGTCTACTTACCTAAAATGCATCAAATGTTTGAAGAAACATTGCAAATCTGAAGACATTAACTATGATAAAGTTATGTTACCTAACTATTGTAGTGTGTAAACTACAAGAAGTGAGGTCAATCATTCAAGTCCTTCTTAAGTAGGACCACTTTGACACCAGAAGCAATGTACTTAATTATTACTGCTTTTCCAGAGATAATTCTCACGTAACAATTCAATTTCTTGTAATGACTGTGAGAGAAACTGAAGCATTTGCCAGTGTGCAGTTTTGATAGCAACATACTAGCTCTGAGCATGGGTTAAAAACCTTCCTAGCTCTCTGGGGCAGTCATAGTGGATGGAAAATGAGGGAAGAGGCACAGCCTGTAGTGAAGGCAACCAATTTGTTTCCAAGGTGACACCGCAATGCAAAAAACATGAAACAGAAAACCTTTCCTGGATTTTTTTTTCCTTTAATTAGTTTTTAATTTCAATTGCTCTAGCTTTTAGAAAACATATTCCTTAGGTAGCAAATGCAAACAGATAGTTCAGTAAACCCAGTTCTCCTTAGAGGATGCTTTTGTCTGATCTGTGCTACAAGTTTATAGCAAAGCAATAAAGTTTTTGGAGTTTTTATCTTCATTCTAATGCGCAGTCCTATTTTTTTTATTATTTGTATAGTTCTTGAGTTCTGAAGGTCTCAGCAGAGATATAATCACTGCTAAGTTTCAGCTTACTTGTGATTTAGAGGCTGGGTCCAAGATTTTTTGTTAGAGGTGCTAGAGTAGTTTTGCCCGAGCAGAAAAACTGCACCTCAAAAAGGTGATCACCAAACAGCATGCAATTCTTATAGTGTGGTTATCAAATGGTATGCAGTTTACCAGGACATTCCCATGATTCTTTTTTGATGGTTTCAGAAAATCCTTGGATCCTAGATAGTTAGTTAGAGCACCGTTTTCTTCCTCTTTGAGACAAGTTACTTATACTACCTCCTTTCATTCCCCAAGAGTGGATATAAGGAAGAAATTGGATTGGATCTAAGGAAGAAATTCTTTCCTGTTAGGGTGATGAGGCACTGGAATGG
>JBAFWW010034717.1:0-11995 GCA_036873685.1 Agapornis canus | reverse complement strand
TATGGCAGGGGGGTTGGAACTGGATGATCTTAAGGTCCCTTCCAACCTGAACTATTCTATGATTCTATGATGACATTAATCACAGGCACCAAACAGCAAACAGTTAAGGACTTACACACTGATGATATGAAAAGTCATTTTTACTTAAGGTATCTCAAACTGGTGGGGGAGAGTCACTGACTTTAATGCTTTCTGAGAACAAACGTCCATATAACAATATCCTCAGAGAACAGCCACTGCATGATTGCATGAGGAAATGCTAAGAGACTGTTTAAGGAATTGATCAGGGCTATAACAGTTTTCTTTGGTTTTGCACTAATGCAGCTGTGAGTTTTTGGAGTTACTCTTTCATCTGTATGTCATTAAAAGACCTGGCTACTGTTTTATGTACAGATCTTCCAACTGTACTTTTTACATCTCAACTTGCATTTGACATTCTGCTATGCTTGGTAACATAAATGACAAATTGCACATATTCTATGCAAATAAACCAGTATGAGCTCTCAAATATGAAAGCATAAAAGGGAAGGATCCATTTCATCTTTTTAACAGTAAATAACAAGAATTCCTATTTAGCAAAAGGGTTAATCTATGGGTTACTCCTCATGTCTGAGATGAGTGAAGGCTATATTGAATCATAAATGGCATTGTACTCCCAGACAAGATTGTTTTTAGCAGAACTGCACAACTTTTACTTTTTAATGTACTATTTTTAAAAACTGAGAGTGGCTAGATAATAGTCAAAGCATATTTGAAAACTGAACTTCCAATCCAATTGAAAAGATGTCTTGACTTGAAACCAAACCAAACAACAAAGTCAAAGTTTGGCTTCTCACATTAGCTCATTTTGAACACATTTTTAAAATAAAACCCAAGATTAAAATTCTATGCTGTAAAATACTACATAGAATATAAATATATAGTACTAAAGTCGAGATGAGGAGAGAAAATTAAAGACTTTTTTATTTTTTCAGTGTAGGCAGAGTCTTCATACTTTGTGAAATACCGTGATTCCAAAGAGACAGTATTTTCTGATGGAGAATCATCTGGCCGGTTTCCCCCTCTCCCCCTTTTTTTCCGCCCCTCACCTGTGAATCTTTCCTTGTTTTTTTACTGCTAAATCTCCAAATTTGCAATTCAGCACTAGGACCAAATTGGACAAAAATATTCCATGATGAATAGTATTCACTAGAGATATCTGCAAAATTGCAGTCATCTCTGGATCAGGAGGCAGTAGATTTTGTGTGTACAAACACTTCTGTTGTGCATAGAGACTCAAGGTGTTTATAACTGCATTTAATTAACTATCAATAGCAAGTGTTTCCCAATGTAAAATATTAACCCAGAGAAGCAGAATCACAAAACCTGGTAATTTCACTACACAGTAAACATTTTCACAACTCTCCGAAGTATATGACTTCTTTGTTTTGTAAATGTGTTTACAAGTACATCCAAGTCATACTAAATAGAAATGATTGTAGTACTTGATACTGGGATTGTCCTTTCTTGCATCTGGATTTATGTTTCATAATGATTATCTACTAGACACAGAAAAAATCTTTCTGTAACTCAAAATTTTACTGGAGGCATTTAGAAGAACCTTGCTTTAAAATATAATGATTTTTCATCTTTATTCTCCCCCCTTCAAAAGGTTTCACTGCTCCTGATGTTTAACGTTATGCAAAGACGTGTTTCTGCCAATGAATATCGCCTTATGGTTATGCTTCTGCAAATAACCTGCTGTGAGCTGATAAAAGGATTAATGCAGCCAAAATTCTTAATCTGTGAAATTACAAATTAAATTCTCATATTAAAAATACCACCCTGAGGTATTTTTTGTGGTTTTAATTCCCCTCTGGTGTTCTGCATACATTGTGCTTGTTAATGACTAGGACAAGACTGTCTCTGTTGGCAGCCTGCTGCAGAGTGATAATGTGTAGGCATTTACTTCACTGATAGAACTGGATTTAACCACTGACTGATAAACTAAGTGGCAAGTGGGTAATAAGTCCATATTAACAGAAAAGTACTACTGCAGAATTCAGAATTCAAATCCTGGCTAGACTAAATCACACAGTCAGAAGGATTGAGATGTCACCACTGCAGAGTGATTTTTGTTTTCCATTTACTAGAAATAGGATAAATGAACTGGCATTCTTGGTGTTTCATTAGTCCTGAAGAAATTAATCTCTGCATCAGTTTCAGCAAAGGCAGACCTTCACCAGCAGCCTTAATTTGCATTTCATCCTTTGAATTTTCAGCTTACAAAGTCCTGCAGTCAGCAAACTGAGCGGTGAGTTAGCATGGCAGAAGAGGAAAGTAGGAATAGTTTTGCAGAGGAGGGACATGGTCTATGGCAAAACTGCTGATGGGCAGAAATTAATGGTGCTAATTTGATTTTAATGTTCCTACTCTACAAATGGGAAAGTACTCTTCAGAGTGGAGTCAGGGTACTTGGACAGCAAGACCACCAAACCAGCTCAAAATGTGACTATTACAGCTGTTATGGGCAGAAAAGATAAATATATGGAAGACAGAAGTTTTCATACTGACACTGATGCAAACATAATCTATTGTGTATTAATATTCAGAAAGGGAGCTCAGTTTTTGCAAGCAAATTTTTAAATCAGCCATAGCTACATACCCACACATGCTATTGTTGCATCTCTGAACTTTTTGCCTCAGAGTACTGTATTTAGCTCTTCTGCTAATGGATATATGTTTGAAATCAGAAAATAACATACATTGTTCCAATACAAACATGCTTCTCTTTACCACATTGAGTTAATGCAAAATACTGATTGTAATTCCCCTGTGGAACCTATTTTTACTAGCAGAACCTTTTCTGAACCAGAAATACGCATGATAACATTGTCCCCAGAATAAATAGTAGTGTGCTTTTAACATCGGAAAAATATGTGGTGACTTATGATATAAATGATTTACAATTATTAAAGAGATAATAGACAACATACATGATGACAGGAACGTTTTTTGCCCAGTCAACTCGAATACATTTAAATAAAAGATATAATAAGATGTATTTAGATACTGCAAGCATTCTTTAGTTAATAATATCATCTGCCACCGAGTTCTTACACTAAGTCAGCAAATTAACTGATTGTCTGCTTTGTGTTTCTCAGACTTCCAAATGCCAAGTCCTTTCTTAAAGGTTACTATCATAACATACAGAGATTCTGTGACTCAAACATGGCTGGATTTTTATCTTGTATGCTGCAGGTAGTTAAGAAGTACTGTACATTATAAAGTGAAAAGCACCAAATATGTAAATTGTATTTTCCTTTTTTCTTTATGACAATTCAGATAATTCTACTGGCTGCACACATAATCAAATACACAGATAGCAGGCTGCAGACTGCAGAGAAGAGATAGCAAAGGAAAAGAAAAAAGAATCCATTTTGCCCTATGTCAAGCTAACTATGTAATTTCAAGCTGCACAATTGCAGTCACTTATTTTGTGTGTGGCTGTGTATGTTCATGAAGCTGTCTGCATGTGAGGGCTAGCACACACACATGTATCTCTATGAACTAGTGTTTATCTTTTTAATCAATTCAGAGATGGTTATACTCACTATCAGTTAACTCCCATAGCCGTGGAGGCAGATCACTGAAATACTCATGGCTCAGAGCTGCCTGTGCTGACAATCTGTTCTTTGGGAAACACTGGAGTAGTTTGGAGGCTAGATCTTCTGCGTGATTCACATAGCTCAGCCTGAAACACAAACAAAAGGTTTTTCTGAAGAGCAATCTCATAATTCTGTTTACTAATTCCATCTGCAGTCAGCACAGTGGAAACAGAATTTTGCTAGCCAGGATAATGACAAACATCTGTCTGGGAGCACCACCAGGAAAGATACACCTCAGATTAGGGAGTCAAGGAATTATTTGTGGATTGATAGCTCAAAATTTGTACAAATTTTACAAATATAGAGCATATAATACACCATATCACATATGCCCTGTCTAGTATGCAAAAGGATCATAAGCAACAGCATCTTGAAAGCAACTGTTTGGATTCTTCCACTCACATTTTATTGAACATACAGACAGACTGAAAATTTACAGCACAGGAAGCAAATGGTTATTACTATCTAAACCCATGAAATCCAAGCTTAAAACAACAACAGTATTCATACAACTTTGTGAAGTATCAAATTTTAAAATCCTGTGATGCTTAACAGGCAACATATGCATCGTGTTTCATAAAGACATTTGTCTTTTGGGAAGTACTCACTTCTTATATTTTCATATATTCACACAGCAGGAGGTTGACTCTTCATTAGGTGTTAATGCAATGCAAATATTAAATTGTAAGTGAATTATCGTTTCTGAGCTACCTAGGGAAGTCTGAGAAAAGCCATTGTTTTACTGAGAGCTATATGCTTGGGAATATTACAAAAAGATATAAACTAAAAATAAGGGGAGAGAGTAAAATGGTAATTAGCAAGGTGTGCCTTGGGTCTAGTAACCTACAGTTGCCTCCTTAATTCCCAAAGCCACTGAACTTGTTGTAACATGCAGTTAGAAAAGAGGTGCTGAGTCTGACCCTGTTGCTACTACTTGTAGGTAACTTTGTCGATTCAGCCATGCCTTTGCTCAGTAAGGATACCTCATCAGGTAAAGCTGCCAAAGCGTATAAAAGATCTTCCATTTTTCAATGCACTGCCTTCCCAAACCAGGTAGAGTAGACTGCAGTCCAAAATGCTACTGTATTTGAAAGAAGATGGTGTTATCTACTAAAATCAATAAACCTACAGCAAGTTTCATGCAAATGTTCATTTTTGTTCAGCTCAAGCTGACTTTCTGGAAAGCACTCCAGGAAGATGGATTAAACAGTTGCTCTTTTATTGGGATGATACGGCATAATTTATATGGATCAGTAGGCACAGGAGAATACTATCTCTGAAACAAAGAACAGGTAACACTGAAAACACTAAATGAAAAATAAAATGCTATTATAGTGAGATCTTTAAGTCACAAATGTCTTCGACACAACTTTTTTTGTCCATGCTGATACTAAGAGCGAAAGAAAATAAAATTGTCAGTAGCATCTCTATTAAATTACGTGCTGGCATATGTATGATATCCTGATATTTGTAATGACTCACAGTACATGCCAGTGGCTGTCTTTTTAATTTCTAGCAACTGTATGCTAGACAGGAATTTTTGAACAGTGTACCTATCTGATCTCGTCTGAAGAGCAGGCAGGATATTCATCCAGGAATCCCTAGGGATGAGTTGCCCAGCAGTGCTGACCACTTTAGGATATTCTTTCTCATCAGGCATAATCTTACAGAAATCCCAGGATTAGGATTTAGAATTGCTATTCCAGATTAAACAAAAGCTGAACTCCAGTGTTTGTGATGGGCATAATGTTTTCTGTTTTCATTTTCAGTTCATGACCAAATAAAGACATTGTGAATGGAACAGTCATTGCTTATAAATTAGGTTGTAAATTAGATTAATTCCAGACTGCTTAAAATAACAGATTGTAGAAATTGCTTCCTTAAACTTTTTTTGAAAATTACAGTAAAGTTCATTACAGAACACAGCAAGGTACCAGGAAAAAGGCTATTATTAACAAGGAGAACTAAAAGGAAGAGAGAATTGGTATTAATTCTTCTACACATCCAAAATTTCCATGGAGCAGTGATTATGTTGCATCTGTGAGGCCTGGCTTGTGTCCTAATCCCACCTGCACCAATTATTTGTCCAGAGATCCTGGCAAATCTTTCCACCAATGTATTTCTTTCCCCACAGAAGTAGGTGCATCTTTTTTAGCAGCCATAGTAAACTTGCTCTGTCTTGAATGAAATCTACTGTCAAGTCAGAAAAATGAGGTCACTTAGGTAAGCAGCAAAAAAATCACTCTCTAATGTAAGAAACATACCATTCCCTAGATGATCCATAGGTATAGTGAAGATGCTAATTAAATAAGGCAAAGCAAAAGAAAACAACATTCAAACATTGAGTTTTGAATTGCAGGTGAAATTACGGATGGTGACACTCTAGTTCCTCGGTGCTCTTGAACACAGTAGTGCTGACATTTTTACTGCATTAATGGTCAACAACGTACTTGGCAAACTTAATTTTTTTCAGCAATAAAATCAGATTGACTAATATAAACGGAAAATAGTTTGAGTAGGAACAGTTTGGGAAGCCAAAATCATCCTGCCAGTTTAGAAACAAAAAGAGATCAATCACGAAGCCGAAGATAAGTATCAATTAATCAAGCAGATTATACACTAATACAATGTAAACCTAACAAAAATATCTGCAACATAACCCTACCAACTAATGACATAATTGTGAATAAGTCAAAATTAGAACCAATTTTATGATTAATAAATAGAAAAGGGATTAAACTCATTGTACAATCTGCAAACATGCTCCAATCTAGTGTATCTATTACATTTACCTCCCTTGACAATACTCCTAGTAAGGCTGGTGGGAGGGTGATGGTGTTAGTTTGAAGGTTCCAGATGCTACATTATTAGTATTATGTACCCAAGCATAGAAGATCATCCAAGTGACTCACAGATCAAATCATTCCTTTTAGCTAGGCTCAGCTGTTATCTTTAAAATCCCACATCAGAGGTCTAGCTTTATTTATGGAACTTTGCAAAGCAATGAAAAAATTCTTCTCCAAAACCCACATCTTCTGCAGGTCAGTTCTGGAAATCACTGGACACCGCAAAAAAGCATCTACATGAGGGCTCTTAAGGTTGTCTGTATCAAAACTGATGCCTTAGTGGAATGCATGACTAATTTTGCTTCTTTGTTTAAAGACAAGCTTTAGTTATGAAAAATGCACTTTCTTTTACTTATGAAAATACACTGTATGATCATATATTTAAATTATATCTACTACATCAGAATTGTTTGGAGAAACCCATTTAGCACATAACCTCAGCAGTCTGAAACATCAGAAGGTATTTTATTATTTTATTTTATTTTATTCTTCTGCCAGTAGTCTCTTTAAAATGTCCTCCTTAAAACATTAGCAATTTATCTGATGTGAGTTTGAAAAACAATTCCTCAATAGGGACAAAGGCTGAATTTTCTGACGGGGTTCACTAGTCAAATATCTAACACAGAAAAGCTAAGAAAAAGGACTAAAGAAAAAAATGTTTGATTTTTAAATATACCTCCTTTAGCATGTGACAGGACGGAATTTCATACAATATGGCTTTGTGTCTAAAACATAATAGCATGTTTTGTCTCACAGCAGTTGGGCCACATAGGGACTTAGCATGCATGATATGGCAATTCTCAATATTCACGCTTCATTTACTGTCACACTAATCACTGAGGAATAGTTACTAGCCATGACAGCATACATACTTTCAGAAACATGGCATACAGCAGAATATGTAAGTATTGTTCTGATAAAGATTAGGAATAGTTTTACACACTTACTCTGATGACATCTATGAAACTCATTGCTTTTCAACTTAATCTCAAAAGCTATATATGGTCTTAGCTCAAGAAAAACAAACACCATATGAACCTGTCTCACTTTAAATATATATGAATCTGACTAGACTTGAGCAGTTGTAAATCTCATTGGATTACAAGAATTTGATTTTATTTCAGAAAACAGGCTTAAATGTCTTTCTACTGCAGAGGAAGGTCAGTATTTGGTCAAGCAGAACATGACTAAGATCACTGAAGTTTCATTTAAGCTCTTGAGAAAAAAAAGTTTTGGGCATGTGCAATGAACTTCTGAACTTGGGGTGATTTGCTTTTAAATGGGATGAAGAAGGCAGCTCAAATTCACATTAATAATTAAGACAAGTGGGCATTAAACCAAATGGAGATAATACTCTGTCTATATACTCCTAACAGCATGAGATAAATACTTCTCAAAGCAAAAATCGTTTACTGTGCATATTTTCCACGTGAAGATACAACTCTCACAGCATATCATTAATTCATTTCTCAATTGACTTTTATAGCACGGCCTAGAGGAGAGAGGCACCTAATTCCCTTTGGAAATCTCAGCTCACTTTTATTCTAAGTAATCTCTTGCAACCTGAAGTGCTGAAAGACAAAACCACAGTTGACCTGAACAATCACAGCATTTAGCAGAGTTTAAATTTTAATGGTACGAAGAGAATAAACAAATAGGTGCAAATTAGGCAGGGCACACAGCTTGTTTCACAGAAGGTGCCATGGTCCCCTCAACAACAGGGCTCCTGTACAGTCCCTGTGGTATCTCGCCTGCTATTGCATTGCCATGAGGGTTGCATTCCCCATTTTCACCCGAGTCTGCTTGAGGATGGCAGTCTTTTCCCCTTGTCACAGGCTTTACACCTCTCCTGAATTCTGACACAAAACTATATCAACACCATACACTGTAATTTATGTTTTCTTTCCAAATTCATTATCTTCTGGCCAGCTGATACAGACATGCCCTCACATGCCTTAATAGTTCGCATCTCTGAGTGTGTGCGAGCCTACTAGCAGCAGCTATGCAGCACAGAAATTGGAGCAGGGCCTACCTAAAGTAACATTTCCTTTTTATTAAATATCAACAGCTTTTCTGTTGTTACAGCCATGCCGAGAACACCTACCATCTTCAAAGACATGATGTGCCAGCTCCAGCATGCAGAAGCTGCTTCCCTAACGCGCCTGGTGTGCCTCCATGGAGCTTTTGTAGAGTTTATTTAGCCATCATGAAACCACTGCAACAAGTGAACACAAGTTTTGATGCAATGCTTTTAGCTTTTGATACAGATGAAGGCATAAAGCAGCACCTGAAGATGAGAATCTAGCGGAATAAAGACATACTATTTTTTCAATGTTTTACACAGAGGTTACTGAGAACTAAAACTGATGAACAAAGAGAGACAAAAGCTTTTGAAGGCTCACTGAAGCAGAGTTTTACCTGTTGCTGATCAATCACAAAATACAGAAGCTGCTTTACAGCAAGGTATAGAGGTACTTCATACTGTACTGTAAACATGCCAGTCACAGTCACAGGAACCACATTTCAGTGTTGGGATTGTCCCCTACACCCTCATAGGGCTGACAGCAGCAGTCCTAACATTGTGCTGGGTTTGCATGATCTTTAGGAGAGGCCTGTCTCAGAATAATCAGTGACTCTTGTGCTCTTCCCGAATTGAGGTGCTGGTAGAAGTTTAGATTTAGAAATGCTGAGCTCTATACAAATGCAGGGTGGGAAAGTACAGTCTCCAGGTTTCCTAGGCCATTGGCTCAATTGTGCTCTTTTAGCTCAGTACCTCACTAGAAGCAAGACTGATACATTAGTAAAACATCCTGCTCAGGCTTCTTAGATGAGCTAGGTTGGGGTAAATCCTGTAGTAATGTGGCTATATTGCTCCCAGTATCTGTCCTTGCTCTGTGCTTCTGCACAACACTGCACTCCACAGTCTTCAGACACTCATGATTTTGATAGGGGTGTGCAGAACTATCTCTTTGGAATTTAGAAATTGGCATGATCCCTTTAATTGTATTACCATATTACAGCATCAACAGTCTTACCTGCTTAAGTACCAAAAACATGGTCAAGATATTTACTCTTAACACAAAAGCCATGACTGCCAATGCTAAGTATTCACAGACACAGAACAGAGATAATGTTTGATTCTTTGGTACTGCTGTTAATGTTGATGTAAAAGAGGTCAGAGCTTCACCTGGAAAGCTGTGAAGGCAAATTCATTCAGTGAGTTCCAGGAAGGTAATAATAACCCTGACCTGTCTGAACTAATTCTCACTTGACAGTTGCACAGATGCCATTAGCTGGAAAGCATTCAAGATGAATAGCATTTCATGAAAAATTAATGCAACCAATGATGGTTCTAACAATACAGGCAAACAGAGTTTGGTTGGTCGGCTTGGATTTTTTGTTTATCTGTGGGTTTTGTTTTGCTCGTTTGCTTATTTTTCTCCTTTCATTAACACAGATTTACCTCTAGGTATATAATTTTTATGCACTGGGTAAATTTTCTAAAGAACCTACTGACCAGGTAGGTAAGCCATAATTATAGTTGCAGCTCCGGAATTTCTCAGAATGGAGAATTAAGATACTTAACTGCTCATGAGTCACATGAGGCTTCAGACTAAACTTCAGTTTAGTCACACCTAAACTATATAATGAAGTGATCTACCTTCTCATGGCAATTCACATTTGATAATGGCCAGTAAGCTCAGTCATGACTAGATCATAAAATCATTTGTAAGGCATGTGTCATCACTAAATGTAACTCAAGTCAAAAACTTCCATATGAGTCTATTTTCCCCTCTTTCTTCACTAGATTTGATGTGGTTTAGTGCCCATTTCAGATGTATTCTACAACACACCACTGCCTGCAATATCCAGCTTGAAAGGTTTGATTCATGTAGGAAGCAGAACATTAATGCTCTTACAGAATACAACACCCTTAAAAAATGAGTTTGGTTGATTGGAGCTTTAAATGCTAATCCTAAAGAGAATCAGTCAATATACAACAGACTTAACAGTATCCTGAGTTTTGTCATTCTATAGCCTGAGATGCACCAGGGCTAGCTTCTTCTCTGATGCCTCAGAAAACCTATGCTGGGCTATGAAACCTTTTAAATAAATCCAGTACCAGCTATTAAGAGCCTAGGGCATGAAGATAGCCAACACTTTTGATGGTATTGCATGTGTTTACCCCACTTGTTCCATATCATTTTGATACAGAACAAGGTTTACATTTTATACTAAGTATATTTTTATCAGGGTAATATATGCTGGAGTGTGAAATGAAGCAAGAACTAAGGTGTCTGCATGGCACACATTAAAGGTAAGTAAAATAAGCTTATTTAATCAGCAAATATACAATATATGTCCAATGATAGCTTACTCTAAGCTGCTGAGAATTTGGCTTTCTGTGATACAATCATGTAACTTCCTTAATTCCTGGGAATTCTGAGGTTGTGATATTCCATGCAACATGGCTGCTAGGTACAGTGTTCTGCTACCTTTTAAAACCACAACTATTTCTTTAAACTGAAAGAGGAATACCTCAAGTATTTCACATCGTTTCACTCAGTTTTCATCAGCTTCTCTCAGGTACTTCCCAGGAAATATTTCCTAAGAAATTTTAATCAGAACATGCCTTTTACCGTTTTGCCGAGAAAGTCGAGAAAGACTTCAGCCATTACTTGGTTTTGATTTTACATACTACCACCAATCAGCTATTTTGATTCTTAGAGCATCCCAACCAGTCCAGTACTAAAGATACCAATTGTGGAAGACACAGTGTATTCCTTAACCACTGAATATACTGAATATACTAACTTTACAGTTTACTGGAAGATCTTTGCTTGCTGTAAGTGCAATTAATGAAGGAAAACAACACAGTGGTGATACCTAATCAGAAGATTTTGTTTGTTTTAAAATAGTTTAAAGGGCATGAATCTTCTGATCAAAGTATGTGTTTTTTAAAGGCTTCCTTCATGCACCTCAACAAGTTGAACAGAATATCCTTGGAAAAGAAATAGAGCTAAAAATAATTCCTAACACCACAATCATTTTATGAGCTATTATTTCACCAGAAAATGGAGAAAATATATCTTTAATCCTGAACAAAAACTCTTCAAGGTTTATGTTCTCCATAAACCTTTCACTGAGAACTGAAAATATAAGTTAGTAATGCAATAAATGCCCTAACAAATATATCAGATTTTTCACTTAATGCTTTTTACAGGCTTAAACCAAACTGAGTGAAAGAAAATCACCTTTTACAGTCTGACTCTTAAAGGAAGAATGCCTTTCTGTTATGCTTTTTAAAAGAAGGCATGGTGAATTTATATCAACTTCACTGAATCTTGGGGCATGATAAAAGGAAGAAAATACAGCAGTGGAGTTAACATTCCATAGCATTCTTTCTTCACATATCTATTTCCTCAGTGGTTGGACATAAGCCAAAAAAAAAGGAGGGAATAATCCCTCCCCTCCTCCTACCCCCCACCCCCCCCAATTTAG
>JBAFWW010034714.1:0-30684 GCA_036873685.1 Agapornis canus | reverse complement strand
TGCTTTTCCGTTTTTTTTTTTTTTTTTTTTGGGGGGGGGCAGTTCACTAAGTTAATCTCAAGTGATGACACAAGATTTTTTGATAGGAAGTTCATCCTATGAATTGTTGACAGGGCTCAGTGTGAGTTTAAGTCCTGGGTCATCTCATTATCTTAGATCTGAATTGCAAACAGTGTAGGCTGGAGTAAAAAGACTTGACTAACTTTGACTTACTTGTACCTGCCAGGGTTTTGTCTCCTTATTTGGCTATGAGGAAGCATACTAATGTTGGTTCTCAATTAACTAAATGTGAAATACAATCTTGGTGATAATTCAGTTTGTTGTATTTTATAGTATCAAGCTTAAATGGAATAAAGAATTATTTTGAATCCTATTCTCCTACTCTAATATAATGGGATGTTTGATTGTTCTGAAGCATCTTATTTAAAGATAGATAACCTTTGTATTGAAAATAAAATAAAAATATATTTCATTGCATGCTGTCATGCTAAAAGCAGGACTTTATATAAATCACTTTATTAAGTTTTGCTAGGGCACCTCCAGTGAATATTATTAGCAGGGACTTTAAATTTAAAAATATGCTTCCCATATAAAGAAGTAAAATAGGATGGTGCATCCTAATGAAACAAGCCTGTATTTTAACCTTGTGTTTCATTTTTGTGTGTATCTGTCACTTCCATCCACGCATTAAAAATTCTTGAAGACCGTCATCTGCCCCTTTTCTTTTCTCTGGCTCCTGTTCATGATTCCCAGTATTACTAGCTCCTTTTGCTATCTTCTTGAAAGTCTTCTCATCTCTTAGAGTGCATTTGCCTCCCACTTCTTCCCTGCAAGGTGTTAATCTTTCCCTGTGCTTCTACTTCATCTCGTAAGATGTTTACATGCTAATTTTCACTTTCCTTGATCTCAAAAAATGCTTTAAAAAAATCCGTATCTTTGTGTAGCAATGGTGTTCTGAAACTGTTAATACGTTTTTTGCAAAATGCCTTGTAGGAAGCAAAAAAGGCAATAAAACTCTCTAAGTGGCCATGTTTACAGAAATCATGTAAAGCACTCTCCTACACTGTGCCTGAATGTAAGAGCAACCGTTGCAGCTTTCTGTGGAGGGTGGCCAAATCCTCACCCTCCACAAACAATTTAATAATTCTTGTAAGAAATATTCAAGATTATTCAAATTTAAAAGAATTCAGAAGAATTACTTTCAGTGACACCTTAACAAAGGGGGGAAAGCGTGTTCTCAATGTGTTTGATTTTTACCAGACTGATTCCTACTGCATTGTGAATTCAGAGTAATGCCTTTGAAACCAACACCTGTAACCTGGATATTTTTTTTGTTTTATTACTCTGGTGTTCCTCATATGGTCCAAAACAATAGGAAGCAAGTTGCAGAATACAGGATGCAGTTTCTACAACCCTTGAATGCAGCTGGACTTGCATTAGGCTTCCATACATTGCAGTTAGAGTTTTTCTAAAGGAATTCTGGAATGCATGGATGTGTTGGTTCACTGTGGACTAGTATCTGAATATCAAGGCTTGAGAGTCTGAGCCCTTCTCTTCCAAGCAGCTGGAGGAGCTGGTGATCAGGGTTGTTGCACAGAAACAGGGAGTGAAAACAGAAGATTGAAGGAACAGGGATGAGGAACTGAGTCTTTTATTCCAAATCTTCAAAGCAACTGTTCCCAGATTTTCTGCCATGGACCACTGTTGATCTTGCATATCCTTATGGTTGCATACCAAAATAAGGTTGTTTAACTTTGAATCTTATCTAAGAAAACGTTATTTCATAAAGTGTTCTGTGCTTTGGTTGCTGTGCTTAAATAATAAAAAAAAAAAAACAAACAAACAAAAAAGCAAACAAAAACCCAACCAAGCAAACAACAAATGCTCTATTATGGTGTATATTGTTGGTATTGTACCAGGGGAAATATACTGTTATCAAATTTGCAATTTGCCTTTCAAGTTAAATGAGGAAAAAGGAGGCTTAGAGAAGCTTTGACACCAATTGATGGGACAGTTCTGCTGGACTCTCTTCTGTAACTTTCACCTGTGGTGTGGGGCTTTGCTTTACTTAAAGACAGCATTATATGAGGTCAGAATGCATTACTTTTGCTGTCAAAAGTTTTATTTCCCCTGTGCCCCTGAAGGATCGGACCACTGTGATGACTGAAAGCTGATTGTTCAGCATCCGGTTATGTATTGTCAGTTTATGCATGGATATGTTTCTGTTTGGCTTTGTTTACAGCCGCTTGCCTGCTTAGAAAATGTGAATATTTTAGATACAAGGCTTAGAATGTTTCATGTTGTTGCTCACCAAAAGTTATGTGTTGTGTTATTCCGGCACTTTTGCTGAATGCACATATGCAGTTGTTCCTTTTCTATAAAGTAGAATATTTTCCCTAAGGAGTTAACTAATATCTCTGATGCATTTTGAGGTTAAGATTTGAGAAGTCTTCAATATATGTCCCTGATTTTCTGACTCTATTGCTTATTTGTTTAGTCTGATGGGAATAGGCTTTGTCTACTGCGCTTGAAGAAAAGATTTTTGTGCTCCCTGGAGGAAAAGACAGTTTTCATTGGCATTTTAGTGAAATATTAAAGGCACACAAAGGCTGTCACAGTGATCAGAGAAGCACTGGAGTGAGGAAAGGGACAGCTAAATGTGTAGGCGGAGAGTCGGTCTATTTGTGCTAAGGTATGAGTAACTGAGGTTATGAATTGGTTGCAGATGGGAGCTGGCAAGCAAGAAAAGTGAAACAAAATTATATTGACATCCTTGTGTTGTCTAAAGACCACTACAAGACCATTAGTATTGCTGCGTAGCCAGCAGGGAGGCCCTGTCAGGGTGAGATTTTACTTAGGCAACTGGCATTGATTTTTGGTCTGTCAGGATGTAGGAAGGAAAAGATTATATTTTTCTTTTTATCTCTTTCCCTCTGTCATGTCGGTCCCCCCCTTCTCCTTCTCCCATTCCTATTCATGGCTGCAAATTGGTGTGAGTAAAGCTTGAATGCAGGATTGAGAGTGGCTGTGTGCTGTCATGACTCTGACTTTACTGGGGCAACAAGATGAACCCTTGCTTTGTTTTTGTGTCCTCTCTCATGTCTCCTGTAAGGGTGTTTTAAAAGGCAAAATTAAGGATCCAACACATGGTGATGGCTTGAAGTGTCATGTATGGCAAACTATTTTAATCTCTCTGAATTAATTGTGAGTGACTTGGTAGTGTCTGGTCACCCACAAGGACAGCCCTATGGTGTCTCCAGGAGCAGCAGCAGCCACAGCTGTGAAGGTGGTAGCTTTCCCCCAGGGTCACTCTAGGTGCTGTGGGGATTCTGGTGGGAGCCAGAGACAAACCTCACAGCAGTGCATAGAAACTGTAAGGATTCAAGCCTCCTTCAATTTCTGGCCAAACTGATCTGAATGCTGCCTAGTAAAGCTCTTAGAAGTGTGTCCCTGCTTTCTTTTCTAGTGAAAGCTGATTAGGAGCTGAAATTGGGCCGTAAAGCAGCTATCAGGCCACCTAGCAGCTCTTGTTCTTAGGTCTCTGTTGAAGTGGTAATGCAGAAGGGAAACAGTTTAGTGACTGCTTTTCCTCTTCTTCCTCTGGCAATGGAGGTGTGCCAGTACTAGCTTCTCTTCTGTATTTATGAATACCCAACTTAAAGTTTTAGTAATAGGTTAATTTAGCTACTGCCTCAGAGGCAGCTTGGCAAAGAGATTTTTGGCAAGAGAAGAATTTGTGTGAAAAATAGTGATCTATGGTCTGTTTGAAATAGATGTACAGAGACTGACCTGCTTTTAAATCACATGGTATCATTCCTCTGGATGTAAGCTAGTATATTGTTGTTAATACATTCCTTTAGCAGAGAAAATAAATGTGACTTTCTTCATTCTATTGCATGTATAATAAACATTTAGGTATGGGTGCCTTTTCTTTAAAATTTAAATACCCATACATAGAAAATAGACTCTTGAATTGTTAGAGAACCAAGAGTTAAAATAGAACAGTGCTGTTTAACTGTAATAGATTAAATGGCCCATGCTGTCTCACCCCTCTTCATCTATGTCCTTACTTTTTTTTCGTGTTGCAAAACCTACTTAAATGTCATTCTGCTAGTTGTTTCACAGGAAGTTATTACTCTGGAGGGTAGATCTGAACAGTGCTTGTTTCCAAGGGGATAAAAATGGCAACATTCTTTTGGGAATTTGGCCATTTAATTATGGGTAATTTTAAAACAAATTAGTTCTGCTTATTGAAACACCAGATTAAATCTCAGTATTGATTGTGGTCAGTTTTGTTAACACTCCCAATTTTGTATTGTCTTGTGGTTCAGGCAGCTGTTTGTGTCCCGAAAATTTGTTTACTGCTAATTTATTTGTACTGTCTCCTATTTTGTTTTTGGCCATGTGTCTGATTTGGGAAAGGAACTATAATCAAGGAAAAACAGAATAATATGAATTCTTAAATCGTAAGTATTTTTAATTTTGCCTTATTGGAGGTGATTATTTAGAACTTCTTGCAGACTCCCCAATGGTGATTAAGGAGTAAAAAGACACTTAATAAAAAGTTTAAAGTGCTGTGGTTTCCCACCTGTTCTAAAGTGCAGCAGAAGTCAAGCCCTCACCTTATTCTTTCTCCTCAGCTCTTCCTCCAGGACCTAACATTCTCTGTGTCTAGACTTTAACCCAGAACTGGAAAATCATCTAGTACATTATTAGTTTTAGTCACCAAGAAATATCCTTGTTTGTCTGTGGAGATTATAGTCCCTTACAGCAGAACTACAAGAGCAATTTCAAATTGCAGCTTATTTGCTTAAGTCTGGCAAGACCTGGAGTGTATTTACTGTTCAATGCTTTACCACACACACACACACCATGATAACAAAACTTTTATCTGTGCTTTGCCTAGTTGGGCTACAAAGTAACCAGAAAAAAGCTACTGGTTTTTATTTGCTGCAGAACCGCTTATACAATATAAATGATGTTTTATAACACTGTGCAACAACGGTTTTAAAAGTTGTAAACATAAGGTCTATTTTCTTAAGAAATTGAGATGCTTCATGAAGACCTATGATTCTAATAGAAACATTTCCATCAGTATCTTTAGCCAAAAAATACTAGTGGATGCGTGGATGTCATGTAGATAGTGTTATTTGTGATCACAGCTGCTTTTCTAATCATGTTCTTGAAGAACATCTGGTACAGGAGCATCATTTATTCAAGTAACATTTTCATATGACTAACCTGCAAATATTTTTTTTTAAAATGTAGAAGTAATTTTTAAGTTTGCTGAAACAATTTTGCACACTGAAGATCTTTCCTTTTGTCCTTTAACATACACATGCATGTAGTCTAGTTGCCCTTCTAAAACCTTGCACTTGAATTTTGTGCCAAAAACCATAAATTCCTTAAGCTAAATATAGTCTCTTGCCTTTATGCAGGCACATTTGCTAAATTTAGAAATATACGCAACAGTTCCAGGAAATGCAGTGTAGAATCTTTGCTTTACAACATCAACTGGCAAGCAAGTACCGGCTTGCAAGCCAGGAAGATGGGTGATGTTTTCCTCTCTGCTGTTTGATAGCAAATGATTACAGATAAGCTGTAGGGATATCCATTTATTCACAGGGACTATGTCTTGCAGCTGAAAGAAACATTACCAATTCAGAAAGCTCTCTATGTAAGGCAATCAATTTTAACTCTCCTTCTTTGCTGATAATGGAAGCTCCTGTCTCACCCCCAGTCTGGCTTGTGCAAGCTGCCTCTTCAACACGTTCTGAGCTTGACATAGTTGTATAAGTCACTTTATGGTAACAGAAGATATTGTTAGGCTGGTGAACAGAAAGGAATAAATACAAAAGTGTCAAGCTGCCTTCAGTTATATCTATTTATTACCCCGTAAGAATGCACACAGCATTTCATAAAGCTCTACCAAGATTTTAATCAAGTTACATGTGTTGGAAGAGAAGCTGCTGTAGGGACCATGTTAACTAAACCTCCCATGCATTAAAGTACAGAAGGCAAGTTAAGGAGACCTTTGCTTTAAAACTGCTGTCATTTGCTACACAAGCCAGGTGAATCTTTTATAAGGCCGCTTATGGATCTCTAGGGCTTTGTATGCTGGCTAATACAGGGTGACATAAAGACAGGCAAGTGCATCCACTAGAGGGTATTGGCACGCTATATATGGTAGTGCATTATAGATAATTTCTAACAAGTCTCATTTATTATGCCATCATGAGACCTTTAAAAGTCCTTTCTGTTGTAAAGTCCATATTCCCCAGAACGTTCTCCATCATCTGGTAGCAAATGCATTCCTAATACCAGCTCAATTGCGATTAGGAGAACAAGTGGGTGGTAAGCTGCTCACTTGGCTCTTGCACAGATGGTGATTGAAATATTGATGTAGTCAGAAGACCTGTAGAGAGACTGAATGTCATTCTAGCAACATGAAGACCTGCCCCTTCCTTGTACAACAGCAGAAAGGGATAAGAAGGTTTACATTCTGCTGTCTGAGCATTTCCAGAAAGCACGTGTCCTGGAGGAAAAAGGGAGGGAAGAAACACAGTGAGGGAGCAACAATATCCATTAATTGCTATCAAGACTTTTAAGACAAAACTAAGATGAGACATTTTAGTTTTCAGTGCAAGGCTGGTTTAGTTTGGAGAAGAGAAATGGCATGTTAGGTTATAGTCCTGGAAGTATTTCTTTTGGATTTAAAATGTTTGTCGTATTGGTAATGATTGTTAAATTAAGTATTTCTGGTTTTACTCCAAAATGACTATTAAAAAGAAGAAAGAAATAGAGTGAGTGTAAGTGCTTCTTATGGGCCTGATACTATGTGCACTGGAGTCAATAGAAAAATCTGGG
Source organism: Agapornis canus (assembly GCA_036873685.1). Taxonomy (NCBI): domain Eukaryota; kingdom Metazoa; phylum Chordata; class Aves; order Psittaciformes; family Psittacidae; genus Agapornis; species Agapornis canus. The sequence goes on along the minus strand of JBAFWW010034714.1, from coordinate 23,817 downwards.
TGGTCTTAATGGAGAAAAAAATTAAATCTGTTTGTAAAACAAATGACAATAATTAAGCTTTAGCTACAGTCAGCTGAAATGACTTTGCATTTCAAGTCATTCTGATTTTAAAAAGGAGAAAACAGTTGTCTGTTGTACATGCAGTACAAGTACTGTAGTGATTCAACTATGTAAATAGTAGTAGTAGTGATTAGTGATTCAACTATGTAAATTTTGCCTTAAAGGATGGTGGGTGTGTCTGTGTGTGTATTGCTCTAATGGCTGCAATTTCATGTCTTACAAGAGGCTGAGCCACATCAGTCCCAAAGGGAATTTTCTGACTAGTTTCAAAATACTCGAGACTTGAAGTGTACCTGTCCTGTAACAAACCTGTGAATGTGAACAAGGCTCACAAAAATACCCTCATCCCAAAAGCACTGCTATTTATCTCTGACAACAAAAATGGATAAAATGAGCCATGGAAGTGAAACAACAACAAATGTTACCTTGTTCATGTTACAAAAGCCATTGTCTGTCTTTCCCAGGGTAACCTGCTGGCTCAGGGAATTGATGATAATGTACATGAGCACATTAGAAAAGCATTCTACTGAGAAAACTTTTTATGTAATATCTCTTTTCATGCAGATTGGAGATTGAGGGATGAAGTATGAGACTTTTAAGGATTGATCTGTAAGTTGTTTTATTGTTGTAGCCATTAATGAAAATGTTCTCCTTAAATATTCAAACATCTATAGCAGTATTAAAATTTAACCTGTATACTATGTACCAATACTTGCTACTTCTTTTGTTGAAGGTAAATTTAAAAAAAATGTTATGTGAAGGGAAGTATTTGTTTATATAGCTGAGTTCTTGTAACACTGATAGCATTGTTTGAATAATTTACTTAAAATATAGTGAGGGATAAAGACTGCTCAGGGTTTTATGGTTCTTTTACGTTCAGAATAGGTTTTCACAATAATATGCAGATTCTAGTGCTCTGCCTAATCTAATTTAAAATTATCCAAGCTATGAGATTCCTACCAATTCTCTGAAAGATTGAGTAGATTAACAGATCTAGCTAATAGTGTGTTGTTCCTAATGCCTATCCTCCTCCTCTCCCCACACCCCCCTCCCCCCCCCCCCCAAATGGAAGCCATCTGAAGAATAATTTTTATGAATGCAACTATTTCCTCTTTTGATATTTTCAGCTATGTAGACTTTGATAGGGTATTGTCACATGTGTAGACTTCAACATGATTTAAAAAAATGAGATTTTATATAGGCCTTAGTTTTTATTTCAGATTTATATCATTTCAGATTTATATTTCATTTCAGATTTCTTATCTCTGCTTGCTATCTATTGTTGTTTCTAAGCATCTTTCATAAAATTTACCTATATAATTTTCTTCACATTGTATACCTGGTTTTCCACTAAATGTTCTCAGAGGTTTCCTCATTTGAATACTACTTGTTACTCTCTGTTCATATTTCACATTTCTCAGTTTGCGTTTTATTTCTTATTTCTGTCACCATGGGCACAAATCAGTTCTCACTACACATCATTATTTCTGTAATAACTTCTTAATACAAAAAATATTTGACAATTTAACAGATTTGTTATGATTGCTCAGAAAAATAATTCAGAATTTAGAACAGGGTCAGTAGTTTGCAGGTTGATTAAATACTATGTAATTCCTTTTATGTGTAATTCTGAGGTACATCTAATATAGGCAGATGGAATGTTGAAATCTCATAATATTTTGGGGCAAAGCTTTCTAGCTAAAGATATTTTTGCATCTCTTTGCTAACTCCTGGACTAAATTTTATTGTTGCACTCTGATGAAGTGTCTTAATCTTTTTATAACTAATTATTGTTGCAAAAAATGCAGCAACTTCCTTAATAAATTAATGCTCACTCCCACTACAAAATAGGATGAATAATCAGACAATAGAAAGCTGTATCTTCCCTCAAGCATTCTGAGAGAGTCCTTGCATCAGCAGTTTAGCGGTTATAATCTGCATTACAATATCCTACTACTAAAAATCTTCCTGAATATTTCATTAATGGATTGAGAGGCTACTACAGCTGATCAATTTTTTTTTATTTTTTTTTTACTGAAATTTGTTATTATCAGCTTGGCATGACTTTTTCTTTTTTGGCTTTATAATTCCACTTCCATTGTGTTTGTGGTATGAATATGTGGTATTTTTGCCTAGCTTTAGGTAAACTATGGGGCTAATGATGTTACCACTTAGAGTTCATGTGTGGTTTTCTGTGGTGGGTTTTTTTGTGTGTGTGTGTGTCTGTGTACCTGTATTTATTTGTTTGGTTTTGGGTTTTTTTTTAATTCAACACTTCAAATTGCTGTTACCTCAACAATCGACTCACATTGCTGCTCAGATGCAGCGTGTCCCTTTCTCAAGCTGATATTTACGTTTATGGATAAACAGCAATATTAAAAATGTATCCTGTGTTAGAAATTAATACGTCTTCAGTATCCAGCACTTGCCTTAGTAAAACAACTCTAAAAAAGTCATGGAAGTTAAGAAATACTCTTACTTTCACTCAGCATGTGAGTGATCAATTTACCCTGGAGAAAAGAAATACAAATTTCTAAGGATTCTAGGGGAGCTTTTGGTTAATTGGCTTGGCATTACCAGCCATGTAAAGATGCTATTATACCATCAACTGCAGTGATTCTGCCAGACTGAAGATATAAAGTAGGACAGCACTGGGTGTGCTTTTTTGTCTAAACATGTCTTTTTGTGCATCTGTCTCACTGCACAGGTCTGTCTGTGTTCCTGGAAGACACATAGAATGAAGAAATTAGCACTGCACATGTGATTCTTTATGCTACTGTGACATGTTCTTAAGGGGTGAAAACAACTTTTTACATTAAAGTTTTAAATTTAAAAGCTATGCAATTTTAGCATACACCATATACAGTACTAACTGCTCCTTCAGTTTCAAACAACCTTTCTTCATTTTCCTTGTGATTGTAGTATTATATTTCTACATTCAGCTCTTCTCATTCATCTCACTGATGATGGAATATATTTTGTGTGCTATTTGTAAAAGATAGTGTCATACATGAAAGGAAAAAATTGACAGATAAACTAGTTACTTCCCTGCTTCCAATAGTTCTTTTTACATACAATGTGGGAAAGTGTCATACAAGTGAAGCTGTAATACCTATATGACAAAAAAGGCAAAAAATCACAAAAACATGCAAAACCCCAAATGAAATTACTTTTCTCAAATGAAGCTATTGGTATTTCTGACATAGCCTAGAATAAAATGCAGCTGCATGTGTAAATACCTGTAACTGGAAGAAAACCCCAAGAATAGATAATAAGTTTTGGTAGTGTTTCCTTTTAAAAAAGCTTCTGAAATGTGTCAGTTGAAAACTATGTTGCTTAGAGCTCTATGTTTTTAGAGACACTTGAGAGGTTTCTTGTTATGGTTTTTGCTGTTTGTTCTTTCTCCCCTTCTAACTCAAGTTCCAATGCCTATATTTTGTGTAGTCAAGGTTACTTTTCTATAAAAGTATTGCTTAACTTACAGCCCATGAAGCTTCTTTAGAAGGTCAAAATAAGAGAAAAACTTTTTGCTGTTATTTAAAGAAGCTACTCAAGTATGCATTTAAGTCAAGGCCAGACAGATGTTGGTGAATACATATTTTAGGTGTTCTTTTTTAGGATGCACTACAGCAAAAGCACCTGTCCTGCCAAATGAAAAACATCACATAGGAATGAAGTGGCACTTGTGCTGTTTCAAGCATTCTAGAGCAGAGATACTCAACTATCATGTAACAAAGCAACATCTGTGGCATAGGAGAAGTTTGAGATCATGCTGCTTGATCATGTTCATGTGTGCTATTTCAGCTTGTTCGCCTGATGCCACAAAAATCTGTTTCGGTGACTCCTGGAAATGAGATGTAAATTGCAGTTTAGTTTATAGCACTTAGCACAGCTCCTTCTTCAGAAAGAGAGTACAGGGATCACAGCAGCCAAGTCTTTTCTGTGTGCTGAGTTGAGGATGTGTTTGCATTCTCTCTCTGTATGCTTGACTTGGCATTCATAGCAATTACTTCAGTAGCTCCGTCATATTGCATTTGCTGATCTGTAGGACTGAAAGATGAATATTTCCAGGTTAAGGAATTATCTTTTATTAATGGAAAAGTTCACTTACTTAGGGCACAGGGTTCTTTCAGTTGTTGTGGACTGACTCATAGCAAGCTAAAACTTTCTTATTAACAAAAATCAGATGTACAATTGGTACTTTTAACCTTTTGTGAGTGCCTTAGAGTAGGGACTATACAGTAGCTAAAACAAATGCTTTTTGGTTCTTAAATACCACTCTGTTCTCTTTTTATCTGAAGTGCATTATCGAAAGAAGATGTGCCATAACATTGCTTTACTTTTATCTGTTTTATATGCAATTTATTTCTCTAGAGGGTATTGACACTTCTGGAACCAACCATTTTAATTTAGCTGCATGGTGTGCAATTCAAATGTCCAATTTAAAACAATTTGCAGTTGTTTTGGTGACCTGTAGGTTATTTTGTCTTCTCTATGAAATTACCCATGTTATAAATATTTTTTATAAATGACCTTTACTGTAAGTGATGTATACAATTGGTTTGGGTTTGTTGTTTAAGTTTAGACTGTTTCCAAAATCATACTGGCATGTTTACGTTTCTCAGAGTTGCTGCTATCAAATTGAATTTCAGATTATCTGGAATACTTGTTGGTTTATTTAATTGGAAGTAAATGCCTAAAGGTGTAAACAATGAAGTTCTTGGCCCTGAAGCCTTTGTAAGGACCAGAAGTGCTGTGAGATGTGCTTTGTTGTCAGCTGAGGGGAAACCTGAGTAAATTTCTTCCCCAGAAGCACAGGCTGGAATTTTCCTTATGTCAGAACTGTAATATAGAAGTGAATCTTAGATATGTTCCTAATGCCCCCAGCCTTGCAGTAGAGAATTAGCAGTGGGATTGTCAGTAGTACGGTATTAAGATGCGAGTCTTCTAATTCTGTTGTTCCTTGAAGGTATTGACAAATTAAACCACGACAAAAAGTTAGAGATATTAATTTGTCAATTAAATTTGAAATGCCTTAACTAGACACAAATAACTCAGAATAGACATTGAATAGCTCATTACCCTTGTACAGTACAACCCTAACAGGTAAACAGTGGTTCTCAGTTAAAAGCAACAAGCAGTCTAAACTTTGCACAGAAAACTCTAAACACCTCAAAAGCCTTTTTGAGGTTACTTACAGATATGTTCCTTTATTTTTGCTGCTTTTCATTTTACTTGATGAAGCACCTTAAATGAATTAAATGTGTCTGAAATGCTCTTAGGTGTATCTAACTGCACTTATGTATTTGAGGCTTTTTTAGAAATGCTGCTGTCTAGTCAAAAATTCTAAAATCATTTTAAGAAGCAAAGATATTAAAAGCAATGGTTTTCAGTGCAGGTATTTCCCCAAAGTCCTATCATTTGTGCTTGTTATTGCCCAAGAAGTCTTCTAAAAGTGAACCCACTTTTTGGTTTTTTCTTCCCATATAATGCAAATTATATTCTAAAACATTCAGTACTAAGTAATAAAGTGGGATGGAGATGTTTTGTGGTGGTTTGGGTTTTGGTATTTTATTTTGTTGTTTGCTTGTTTTGGTTTTTCTCTCTGATTTTCTTTTGTAAATGAAAACCTATGTGGCTTTTTAGCTTATAAAATTACCTCTGTGTCTTTAACTATATAAATGTTTGTCCAATGCCAATGTCATGCCAATACATGCCAATGTATATATGAAGCTCTTAGGAAAAAAATGAAAGCCACATCTATATTCTGTTTTCTCTAAGGTGTAGTCTGAAGAATAATTTGGGAACGATATGTGGTTAAGTGTCTAGAACAAAAAAAAATCTTAACTGAGCACAAGCTCATCCATTTGAACTATTAGATGAATGCTTAGTATGTCTGTTGTGTGATGGATGTATCACTGAAGAAAACGAACACTCCATTCAAACCAAGATTAATATTGCAAAGCTGTACAGAAAGATTGTGTCTGTGAGTGACCATGCCTGTACAGATCTTGCTGAAGTACTAATCTGGCAATAAAGTGGATTGGGACTATGGGATCAACTTCTGCAGGGCTGCTTGGAGGGCACTGTAGAAGGGGAGGAAGCATATAGTTCTCTAGCATAGCAAGTACATTACTGCATGCAGTGCAGCAAGAGGGCCCAGGCTTTGTACTGAGTTTGCAAGGCTTCTAGGCTGAGGCTTGTTGCATTTGAACCAGCTTGTCATGACATGTCTTGAGAAATTTTTATGCTTGGATCTGGTGTAATAGCAACTCTTCCAACAGTATAAAATTAATTTGGCTAATGTCTGTATTGTGTAACAACCGTGTTTTCACAAAGATAGTAGTGATAAGTAATAATCCTGCAGAGAACAATGTATTCATGATTCTAATGTAATGTTGTAGTGAAGGGAAAGAGCTTGGTGGGACAGGATATGCTTTGAAGGTGGGGACACAGAGTACTCCCTAGAAGAGTACAGGCATGGGATAAAGAAAGGTGGCATGCAAGTGGGCACTAGAGTCCCCACAGCTTTAAGTGACTGAATAAATGAAGACTTACAAGTTGCGTAAAAACAATGTTGGGGTAGTAAATAACAAGCAGCTTGTATGCAAAATTTGCTATATACAGTAAATCTGAACTACTAAACAAAGAGCAAGGTTTAAAAGAGTATTAAGAAGCACATTAAAAAAGGCCTTAAGTTCACCCAAGAGATTGTCAGTACCATGCTCCTGGCTGTGAAGTTGTGGTACAGGTAGCTTTAGTTGCATTCTTCCAGTAGATGGGAGCGATTGGTGTTATGAGCCCAAAGAGCAGTAGAAGAATAATTGTGATACCAGAGAAATGGCTGGGTACTTGAAGTGGGCTTATAACCATATCCATTGTATAATAGATTGTATTATGAGATGGTATATTATTCTAGAATACCATCTTCTTTTGTAGCAACAAAACTGGACCTAGCTCTTTAAGTATGTGAATATTTCAGGTACCCTAAAAGAAATTTCTTGTTTTTACACCTGAGGTGTGCTTTCCTCTTTAACAAGGCTTTGAGCCTTGGGTGTTTTTTGCTGTGCTGACTTAATACGCAGGTAAAGCTGCTGGGCTCCCTGGCCATCATCTGGCCTGATGTGGCAGCGGACATTCCTGCATCCATGGCAATGGTCCTGCATCCATGGCAATGGTCGTTTACCCTGCAGCTCAGTAGCACGATGAGAATTCCTCCTGATAATTCATTCCAGGGCTGTGAATTCTTTGTTGGTATTGGGAGCATTGGTGAGAGGCAGGTGAGAAGTGGTGCCCTGAACTTTTCCCTGTTAAAACAAGTTTGATTTAAAAATTGCACGTAGCAACTTAGTGTGAACATTTGCAACTCTTCATCATGTATTCTCATTGTCATCTCCCCGTGGCTGGCTACATATCAGGACTCTGGGGAGCCCTAGTTTTGTTGGTCTGTAGCTTGGAACAAGCATCATTTTGTTGTATGTTTCAATGTTGCAAATAAAAATCTCTGATGCTAAATATGTCCTTGAAAAGTGGATTAAAATATACAGATCTTTCTGTCCAGTTCAAGCACTATTTGCCTGCATGGTTGCTTACTACATCTATGATGTATTTAGCAGGATCAGTCAAGTGGAAATAGCACAAGCTTATCCTGTGGTAAATACATAAACCTTTATTCCTCATGGGACTCTGGCACCTATCGGCCACTTTAAGTGTCTAAATCTAAGACTGTATTCCTTTTGTCTCAGCTTGGCTCATACCTGGTCTAGGGTACTTTTCACTTTCCAAAACTAATGTTCCTTATAAGTCTGGGTTTCTGCTTTCCTAAGCTATGAGTGGATTCTGTGCTGGGCACCTGAGAGGTGACTGACTAAATGTGATCCTTTTGCTGCTGCTTGCTGTGGGATTGGTTGCTAATAAGCACAGAATGAATGGGGCTTTTCAAGGACCTCTTCCTATCATGCAGTTCAGTGATTGCAGCATTCACCCAGGGTGTGAGACAGTATCATTCAATTTCCCACAAACGTCTTTGCCCAGTGATTATTTCAGCTATCACACAAACCAGGCAGAATGATGGTTAGAAATGAAGGTGCCAACTGAGTTAAATCAGGCATGAGAGACTTAAGGTCTCCCTCAATGCTTGTATTACAACTGATATACTGGGGCACAAACTATTTCTTTTCTATTCTTAAACTTGCCTGAAGATGTATGATGATTGCCAACTGAAGACCAATTCCCACAGAAGAGCAGAATTGGAAATAGACTTGTTTTCTGGCTGTCATTAAGGGTTTCTTTTCCTTGCATTTGAATGAAAATAGTGATGACATCATCAAGTCAGCAAATGATACTAATTTGGATGTGTTACTTATTTCTAGCATGAGTCTTCTTGCAGAAGAGAAAAATAGAACTCTTGTAAACCCTTTTACAATTATGATTACTGCAGGCAGGTAGCAGATTTTTATTGGTGTATACATATTCACTATATTGAGGTTCATACAAAAGGGATAATCAAAATAATTAAATTAGCAGGAAGTCATAGGAGACTTGAAAGAGGTTCTGAGCAAAAAAATCCCATCTAGTTTTGGATGGTGTCTTGAAATAGCGATCATCTCCATCATCTTTTGGTCTACGAGCTGAAGGCAGAAAGAGGAGAATGGACATGGGTAAAAAATAATTAAGCCTGTGATTTAAATAGGCCAATGAGAAAATGTACAGATTTTACCTAAGCTGAAGGAAAAAAAAAAATATTAAAAGAAAATCTTTACTGGTGATTTTGTGGTCTCCAGTTAATTACAGCAAATGTTTACTCATGTCTATTCCTGCTCGGGGTACCTACATTTAAATTTCAGCCAGGAATTCTCTCTATCAAGAAAGTGATGTTTTTTTAATTATTAAGATACCTTGTAATGTGACATGTTTCATAACATCATATTATCTTCTTTAGTCTTTCCCTGCCAGCATTTATGTGAAAACTTAGATAAAGTTTAATCTTTGTGAAATTTTTTGCTTTAATATTGGTAAACAAATAGAATTCTGCAAGTGTGCACCATTGCTGCAACTGTGATATTGACTCTTTTTTCCAAAACCAGAAGTGTATGCAAGAATTCACACGGATCTTCTGGGGAAACCAAGACAAACTTTCTTTTACCCATTATGTCATCTAGTTTTGAGAAAGAGAGAAGAGAATTAAGCTGTCATGTTATGAAAGCTGATTTCATTTTAACCGTAAGTTCAAATCAAAATCTGATATAAAGGCTTTAGCTACTTGTTACAAGAGATTTTCTCATGAGTTCTTTAAAACTTCCATCCATTAAAGGATATGGAAATTCTCTCTCTTTTTATATATATACCTATGTAGAGAGAGAGATAGATATAGGTATAGATATGTTTTCTAGAGCCAGTATCATTATATCATACCTTTCCCCTGCTGCTGTGCTTCAGTGTGGTTATGCATTTCCTTTAAACTGTATCATTGTAGCCTTGTCATTGTGTTGTGTAAAGGGGTTAGGCATGCCATGAACTCCATTATTATTATTTTTAGTATTTACTTACACATTACTTCTAGGGATTAATATCAAAGAGCAATATGGATACAGACTACAGAACAAATTTAAAGAATCTAAGCTGCTTCTAACTGTCTTCTGAAACGATGACACCTTTCAAAATAGGTTCTAGTGAGACTCCTGCTCTGTGCATGCGTGTCTGTTTTACACGGTAATAGATGTTCAGAGGAGCATCGCTGAAAGAAGTAGTGAAGACATTAATACTGTTCAAGAATAATAATTTAATTTGGTAGAAAGAGACAAATAGAAAGAGACAAGTGGTGTTAATAGATTGGAACCATTCAGAGAAACCAGGTATTTTACTTTTCTGCCTTCTCCAATGTCTTCTGGAAGTCTTCTGCATCAGTGATTTCTGATCATAGCCTGAAGGGAAACACCCTTTTTGTAATTTGTGCAATAGCATTATGAAATGGTGCAGTTAGGAGACATTTTCATCCCTCAGAAAAATTAGATGTTCCAAACAATATCTATATTTTTTTTTCCCCAGGCCATTTTGGGGGCAATCTGGAAACCTTTCAGACACCAGAAGTGTCTGAGCTATAGTGAATGGACCTTGCGCTTGGAAAAGAAATGTTGGCTCCTGAGCTTTTCATGTTACGGTCAAATCATAAATGCAGTATTCTGTTACTGATTCTGTTATTAAGTAAAAGACAGTTCTTGGTTTTTATTGTGTTCTTTTTTCTTTTCAAAGAAGGAGGGGACTTTTCTTTTAAAGGACGGGGACTCTATGTATTTATTTATTTATTGATAGTTTGGTATTATATGTAGCAGAAAGAAGCATTTTGGAATTTGGGACATTTCTGTTGGTGCACAGATAGTCCTTTAGAATTATAGTCTGAACAATTATGTGTCCTGAAGAAAGTTATTTGTTCTGAAAGGTTGGAGTGCACTGCCAGTTCTTAATTTTATGTATCTGTCTGCATGGTGTTCCTGCCCCCTTCCACCTGCTCACAAAGGTTAATAACCACCCATCCCATTAATGGAGGCCAGGTCTCCACAATAGTCTTCAGCAATGGTGAAATGTAGTTAAGGTATTTTAACCTATTGGTTCCTCAGGTTTATTAGGTTCTGAATTTCTTGACAAAAACCCAGAAGCTCTGCCTATGTGAAGGGAAGGGGAACAAACTGTAATTGTTCAGTGGAAGCAGTACATATCTACTGTGCACTCTGTCATTAAGAGCACTCTGATCTGCAGAAATTGGTTTTGTGATAGAGGCTATTAAGTTACGGAGTAATATGGGGTGGTAGTTCTTACAAAATGTTTGTTCTCACAGTTTTAGAAATAAATGTTTAAATTAATGATGGCTTGGAAAGATCACACAAATGTAAATTAGCCAAGACTAGTGTGATTTTTGTACTGCACTTCAGTATAAATGAAAAATTTATTTTGAAAGGTAAACATATTTCTGGGTTAACTTTCCTTCTCATCTTCATGGAGTAATTCTCATAAATGAAAAAACAGCTTTATAAAACCAGAAGTTTATGAGTAATAAAATGAGCTCTAGTTTACAAGGAAATCATGAATTGGGTAGACTTTTACAGCTTTGATACTTAACACCTCCTTTTTATGTTCCTGGGGCTGCAGAATGGCAGCAATCTCACTCTTTTACTAGAGTGTGTAAGACTGGTAAATCAGACTTTAAAATTATGGTCCTCTATGCCTAAAGTAAATGACACAATATTAATTGAATAATTCTCTCTATATATGATAAGCTTATTATCACATGATAATCAAACAATTAAGTATAGGGCAACTACAGCTTTATCGTGGAATAAGGGTATCTTATGAACTACCTGCTTATACTTGATAGCATTGGCTGTTTACAGTTCTTCAGCATGTCATCAGCTCCAGTTTCTTTTTCTTTTTTCTAGATAGAAAGCTTATCTTGTAAATATGAGTATAGATATGTAATATTGAAGAAAGAATGTAGTCTCTTAGGGATATCTTTAACACTTGAAATCACATATGCATAGGCTTCCATTGGAGTTGAACTTGGTCTGTTTTGCAGTATCCTGTTGCAATGAATGAAATATTGAAGCAGCAATCACAAGTCCAACTCTGCAGTCCTTCATCTTGTCTTTAATGTAACTGCACAAAAGTCTCTCTTCTGTTTCAACAACAACATGGGCTGTAGACCAGTAATGTGTGGGTTGTGGCTGTGTATTTTAAATACTGTTCCAAGGGCTGTAAAGCTGTGGGAGACAGAGACTTCTTGCTCAGGTGGTGTGATCCAGTGGGGACCCAGAAGCAGCACTGTCAGGTGTGCACCACTGTGAGCATCAGATATGCTTGGACAGGCTTAAGGCAGGATGGGGAAAGGGTCAGCTAGATTAGCAGCTTCACATCACACTTTTCTGTACATGTAATCACTTGTAAATATTGAATCATTTACAGTCTAGTTCTGCGTTAATGAACAAAGACTGCCTTCCTGATGCTACGGTGCAGTTTATCCCTCAAAGTCAATACAAGGGAAGCAGCTAGGGATGTTCAAATTAAAGTAACGATATTTTATAAATTGATTATTGATTAAGTTGGCATGATAGTGGGCTAGTTACAGCCTTGTGATAAATGTCTACAATTATGGGTGCCTTTGTTGAAGGCATGACCTGAAATTTAATAATAGAGCTCTAGTTGGTTTATATGAATTGCAACATGATTCAAATTATCAGGCTGATCACAAATAGGTCCATAACACATCAGTTCCTAGACTAATGAACCATACATCCTTGTCGACTTCAGTAATGTTTTGACAGTTTTTGCCTCAGTGCCTTTGAATTACAAGTGTGTAGAGATGTATTGCTTACTGCTACAATAGGTCTCTCCCTCAGGATATGGTTAGGTCATGTTTGCCAAATTGGAATTGGTTAACTAAGCAATGACATGTTCTATAATGCTTTAAAAGAAGGTTACAATTGGTTTTTATAGTTGTAATTGCAGTATTTTTTACAAGGGGAAAGATATTAAAAGAATGACATTTTTCAATTTCATACATTATTTAACTTTTCTGAAATCACACTTTCAAAGTTCTTAAAATATAAAGGATTTATATAGCAGTGTGATTAATTCTAAGATGGTAGAAAACTGCTCTGGATCTTCTCCTCACAAACAAAACTGGAAAGCAATTTGGGTTTTAAATTTGGGCTGTCTTTTCTTTCTCACTAATGAATATATTCTGTGAATAAAACACATGCAGCAACTGTCTTATATAATTTACTTCTTTGAGCGTGTCCTATCAGCTAACCTTGTTTAGTTTAGGTGTTTTTTATAAATACTATTTCTTTTCCTCCATGATGCTTTTCCAGTGGCTGCTTTTCTGAAGTTGAAAACCTGTACTGCTGAATGTGTGATCTTTCTTAATGAATTTTCTATTGTTTCCTTGAATTTGTCAATGGTAAACCAGACAGACCAAGGAAGTCAGTTTGAGTGAATGACAGATGGTACTGATATGAAATATCTAGATTTTCTTACACTTCCTATTTTACCTCCCATTTTGGAATGAAATAGTGGGGCTTAAATGAATCTTAAAAGACAAAAGATGAGGGTGGAATATTTTTTGATATGTTGGAACCATTGCATTGCTTTATTACTATATTATGGAGAGAAAGGGAAGGCTAGTTTTATTAAACGTTCTTACTTTCTGAAATGGAGACTGCAAATTTACCCATGGTGTTTCTAAGAGCAGAAGTCATAATGAATGTGTCCTTCATGGAAACTTGTGACTCTAATGATTCTCAGGATGTTTTCTCAAGTTAAGGTTATATTTGAGCTTAGCATATTACATGATTCACCATCATTAAGTAACTCATGGGAATGTTTGGGAGTAATGATCTTGGGTGCTGTTGCCCTTTGTTCATATCTGCTCAGATTTATGACCTCTGATTTATGGCTGTTCTGAGTGCTGTTAAACGGGGAGAACTCCCATGGGTATGGTGATGCCTCCACTCTGTTTTCTTGCTTCCTTGTGGAAGCTGAATGTAACATGGGACCTGTTGTATTCTTTGTTAAAGTCAGTTATATGATTTTCAGAATAGGTGTAATAGTCCATAATATAGACCGTAATCCCTATTACTGCCCCTCGTGAGCATGTAATTATTTGCTCAATAGTCCATTATTGTATCTCTGGATTCATTATCATATAATATGTTAAGGTCTTAAAGATTCAACTCATGGATCATCACCCTTCGGAACTCCCTGACAGTCTATTAAATAAATGTAGATAATTCAGGATTAATTTTTTTTCCTTTCAAAATGATAGTGCTCTAGATGAAGCACCTCTTAGATCTCTTCAAGCTCACAGTGCTGAAGAAACATGTATGTAGAGTGCAAAAAAGCCCTGTAATTTCTTGTGAACAGTAATAAATTTTTGGAGAGGAATGAGAACTAAGCTGGCTCTTGCATGTCCACAAAATAGAGGATAACAGAGAAGAGTGTTTTCTACAATTTGTCTATATTTAATTTTTTTCCATTCTTTAAAGCCATGAAGCCATGCAGGACATTTGAGTCTGCAGCTGTTTCTGTTTCCTCATTGCACTGTGTGCCCAATGCAAGTCAGTGTCTGAATGGTACAGAACAAAAATAAATTATGTAGGTCTTCAACTCTCTCACATGCTTATCCCAGTCATCTTTTATGCATTTCATTTTATGGTATAGAAAACTTGTAGAATATATGTCATGGAGAGCTTACAAGGAAAAGTTTGTTGGGCTAAAGTCTTTTCTTCTTAACCAATAGAGGCTTCCTGCTCAAGGGCATTTGTAGTTACGTTTTGAGACCCCCTACAATGGAATGGTAAACTATGCAGGTTAAGTGATTGCAGAGATGATGCCATTTTGGGTTTGTTCCCGTGAAAGAGGAATTTTTGACATTACTTTGTCTGTAAGAGATTCAGGATCCCAACTGAGACATTGTTCAGTTATGGTAAATAATCTCAAATTATTCAACTGAAGTGAAGCTGCACATGAATTCTAAGATTGAGAAATGTACAGTGCATGGGTTACTGCACTTGGACAATCCCTGCAGTGGTTGACTTTACCAGTTTCCTAACTTTTTTACCTGATTTATGATCTGTATACTTCTAATTTAAATAAGGATCAATGTTTCTCAATTAGGGCTTTAGTTCTTCAAACAGCACCTTTATCTTTCTTGCACTCAGTGGATATATAGGACCTGGGAGGAATAATTTCTGGTCTTTTTATGACTTTCAAACAAATGCAGTCATGCTGTTGACAAAAAGTGTATGCTTTCACTTCACAAGTGACTTTTTACTATGTAGAAAATAACTTGTCTTGCTCTGCTACCCCTTTGACTTCACTTTGATAAGAAAGAAAGGCAAAGTAGATGGCTGAACCTAGTTTTTACAAAGACTGATATCTTCATAAGAAACATTAATCTCAGGCCACTTTCTAATCATCTTGTATGGGAAGCATAAGTGTGACCACTATCACTGTAATTCATAGTTTGGGAAATCCCATTTCCATGGATGATAACATGTAATAATTCTGGACAACTCAAACTGTTTTGTCACTGCATTATGCTATTAATAGCACATATTTGCTTGGTACCTAAGGTAATGACTGAGAGTTTGATCTAATCACACATTTAGTCTATGCCAGGTGCTCATTCTCCATTGTGAAGTGTACAGTGGCCTTGTCTTGTCAAGCTACTTGCTTGTGGGAGAGTATATTTCTCTCTGAAGAAATTCCAGAAAACTGTTAAAAATCCAGCTAACAAAAATACCCTAAAAAATTCAGCACTCACATGGCCTTCTCTGTGTTCTTTATGGAACATGGAGAAGATAAAGACAGTGGTGGGAATGACCAAGCTAAAACATATAGAGATTCTGAACTGTGGCCATCAGGTGAGTGCCTTCAGGACTCTAGACCACAGATTGCTATTTCAGGCATTTCTATATATTTGGCACACTTGCATCATCATGCTGGTGTTGTATAAAATAGTTTATTTTAGTTAAGTATTAAATCTGAAATCTCTCTCTCTCTCTCTCTCTCTCTCTCACACACACACACACACACACACACACACACAAAACCCAAAACAAACACCCAAAATTTCTTGTTGACAGTTCTTTTGTCGTTAAGGGACAGTGATCCTGCTTGATTCAGCAAACACTTTTACTGTGAATTCCCACACCACCACCCCCCAGCCTATCCCATTATTCTTAAACTGCCGGTTATTTTAAGCATATTGTATTTAAATTGCAGAACATTTAAGACATTTCAGGCACATAGAATTAGCTTGGACAGTATTCAAGGTCACTCTAAAGGACTAACCTATAATAACAGTTAGATAATCTGCATGTCTTTTTATCTAACTAATATATCTGATTTTGATGTTATTAACAGGTATTTATTTCTTCTTGTGCTGACAATCGTGCTGTGGTACTTCAACCTTCATATTTTAAATGTGTATTTTGTAAAATGTTTTGTTAGAGCAAGCATAAGATTTATTGGGTTATTCTTATCTAGTCAAGTTTGAATGCATTTTATTTGCCATAAATCTTCCTTGAAATTAAGCTTTTCTGTTTATTTTGTAACGCTGTAATAATCACTGACGTGGTGATAGATGAACAAAAATGCTGAAGCCAAAGTATTGGTTTATTATACAAAATTTGGGAGAAGATGGATTTGGACAAAGAGATGCAAGTCATCCTAGCATTACAATTTTTCACTTAATCATGGCATTAAAGGCTTCTAATATTCTAGTAGCTCATTAAAACAATCATGCTGTTCCTTGTGGGCTAGGAGCACACAGGCAGTGGCTCCTTTTGGGTATCTTTTTTATTTTTATTAATGAGTATCAACAGTGTTGTGTGAGACTGGTGATGAGTGGCATTCTGCAGGAGTCAGTATTGGGATGAGTGGAGTTTAACAGCTTTATTGACAACATGGACAGTGGGATTGAACACACCCTCAGCAAGCTTGCTGATAGCACCAAGATGTGTTGTCCGAATACTGAAGGGGGAGGGATGCTATCCAGAAAGAGCTTGAGAGTCTTGAGGGGTGGGCCAGAGCAAACCACGAGGCCAAATGCAATGTCCTGCATCTGGGTTGAGGCAACCCCAAGCACAAAATTCAGGTTGGGCAGAAAATTGAGAGTAACCCTGAGGAGAACGACATGGAGATGTTGGTCAATAAGAGCCTCAACATGACCTGACAATGTGTGCTTGCAGCCCAGAAAAAGCTGGCTGTATCCTGGGCTGCATCAAAAAGAGTCTGACCAGCAGGTGGAGGGAGGTAATTCTACTCTATTTTGCTCACATAAGAATCCCCACAGGAGTACCGCCTTTAGCTCTGTGGCCCCCGCCATGAACAGGATGTGGACCTGCTGAAACAAGTTCAGAGGAGGGCCAGGATGACAATTATGGGGCTGGAGCACCTCTCCAGACAGGTTGAGAGAGTTGGGCTTGTGCTGCCCAGAGAAGGCTCCAGGGAAACCTGATAGCAGACTTCCAGTACCTAAAGTACCCTATAAGAAAGCTGGTGAAGTAATTTCCACAAGGGCAAGTAGGGATAGAACAGGATGGAATGGATTTAAACTGAAAGAGGGTAGGTCTGGACATTAGGAAGAAACTTTTTACTCTGAGGGTGGCACAGGTTGCCTAAGGAAGCTGTGGCTGCACCATCCCTGGCAGTGTTCAAGGCCAGGTTTGATGGGGCTTTGAGCAACCTGTTTTTATGGCAGGCAGTTAGAACCAGATGATCTTGAAGGTCCCTTCCAACCCAAATCATTCCATGATTCTATGTTCTTCTCCTGCTATATATAAACAGAAAGACAGATCATAGGAAATGTGAAAGCAATCACTCTTTTCCACTCCTTGGTAGCATCTGAGCTAGAGTTGTGTCCTGTGTCTCAAAGTAACCTGAGCCATAGCTCCAAGCACCACATTTGTTTTGTTTTGGAGAAGTGCTTCTAATATTTTCTATCACAAAGTTCTTTGAGTATCTTTTGATTTGTTGGTAGCTATTAATTATTTAATAAGCTGTTTGCAGAGTTTAATTCATATCAGAATTTTACAATTGGATACATGTCTGTAAATAGCATATGCATTTGTTCAAGAATTATTTGAATACCAAGGCAATTGGTATTCAAAACAATTGTTTTGTGAAGGATAAAACCTAGATCTGTCAAGATAATCTGTAAAAAGCAAACTGCAGATAGACTCCCTGCTGCTTCTCTTGTGAAAAATCTAAGACCAAACAATAAATGACAGCACATAATTATAACAAAATAGATCTATTTGTTAGCAGTTCTGTGGTGAAATTTTGTTATTGGCAGTAATAACAGTATAAAAATTTACGTTCAGCTGAGGGCATGGAGTGTTATTCACAATGGGGTCAAAATGTCCCTGTAGAGTTCTCTATGAAAGGAGCATTGCTTTAAAAAGAAAAAAGAACCCTAAACTGCCAGGCTATTGAATGTTACGTTGCTATTGTGTCATTTATTCTCCTTTATTTTTTTTTCTTAAGACCTATTTCTGCCTAATATAAAATGTTTTCCAGTATTGAGTAGTCCTACAGAACTGAAAGCTATCTTCCAAATATATTTTCTAATCTAAATTTGTAAGCTGCCTTTATAAGTACTTAAACACACATGCTACAGTTCATTTACTGATTATTCCTAAAGCTGTGTCTTGAATCTTTGAACTGAGTACAAGAAATTCACCAAAGAGTTCACAGAGTGCCAAGTGTTTAGTAGATGGCTGGCTACTAATGAATGTCAGAACAAACAGGCAGGAATGAAATATGGTATTGATATGGAAGAAGAGGTAAAAAATCTTGGTATAATGTGATAGCTTGATAAATTGCCTTTGAAATACGAAAAAGAAAGGCAGAAGTTTTGTACAGTGGTCCCACTCCTGAAAAGCGGAGTTGCAGCTGGACTTTGAGGGTCTGGGGTGGTATGTGAGGCTGGGTTTGCCCAGAGCAGCTCCATGATGCAGCCCTTCAGGTGGAGCTGGTGTGAAGAAATGCAGGTTGTGATATCCTGACTTCAAAAGGTGCTGGGTGTAACAAATGAAACGGCATTCATTGCACTGTAAATGCAAAATGTGCATAGCTGTACATTTATGTGCACCTATTTTATGTAGTGTGGGATCTCTTCTATTGAAGATCTTACAGCGCTGAAAACATTATGCAGGCTTTGCAGTAGAAACTGCATATGTCTGAAATTCAGCTGAATGCTTTTTGGATTTCTGTGTATCTGTGCAGCATGGAGATGATACAACTGTCACATTTGTACAGCTGTCTCAAGTGGTAATTTTGTAATTAGATGAAGCATAAGAAAATTAATTCCTTATTGCATACCTTTAACTTACTGTATCTAAATTCATTTCTCTACCCTGTAATTATATTTTTTATTCTATAGATCCTGTGATATTTTCTAAACCTGTTTGTGTCTGAAAATGAAATTATGACATATGTAGAATAGTCTTCCTCAAGAGACCTAAACTTATCTTTAAGAAGGAGATAAGAAAATAGTAAGATTTTAATGTCCAAAAAGTATTTCTTTATTTGAAGGAGACTGAATAAACACAGACACCTAGCAAAGTAAGCAGTAGTAGGAAGCAGAAGTGCAGATAAAATGTAGAGAAAGCTAAGAAAACTTTAGTGGAGTCTGAGATGAGTTTAGATTCTGTAAAAACTCTACATTACTGTTAAATATACTGTTTGATAAAAGGATTATAAATGATTAACAGACATTACAGGCATTCCAGAGTAGTGTGTGGTAAATATTGCTCATCAGTGCCAGTAAAATGTGTTAAAACCATTTAGACTATTGTGCCTGTATGCAATCTGTTTAACAGTCCACTGAATTGCTTGTTGATAAACCAGTTATTAAGAAATCATTAGTCTTTTAATAGGTGGCATTAATGTAAAATATATTTGAGTCTCCTTATGCTGATGTTAAATAAAGACTTGGGGTGTATATATATATATTTTTTCTTTTTCGAGATTTTGTTTTTTTCCTTCTGAAAAGTTGAGGATACTTTAACAGACAAGTCAAAACTGAAAGCTGTTGAGTCTTGCATGTTTGGCTTTTTTTATTGTCTTTATTATAGGTAGGTTTACTACTTCATGAGATCTGTTAATTGTTTTACTACAGTATTAAAGAAGTATGCTAATTGTCTGGGGAAAAAATGAGGGAAGGGAGAAGGCATGTCAGCATATAGTTACATAAGTTGAAAACAGCTCACAGCCCAAGGGCTGTAGCTCAACCAGAAATGGATATTGTAGTGCTTGGAGAGTTTACCTTCACAGTCATTTCTCTAAGTAATGCAATAGAAACATTTCCCAAACACAGTTACTGACACACACTTCTAACTAGTTTGCATTTTCTCAACCTACATCATTGCAAATCAAACCTAAGTTAAAAGAATAACCTACCTTAACTCTTTTAAGACATATGCATGTCTATTTTTTTCCCTTAAAATAATTTCTACTGTCTGGAGTCTCTGTTTCTTTGGTTGTTTGCTACCCAACTTCTATAGCCTCCTGTGTGGTAGTGTATCAAAACTTGTAAGGGAATTGGAGATTTACAAAAGATCAAATATCTGCTGAACTGCTTGACTTAGTGTCTGCTTTTACCATTGATTGACCAGCAGAAAATCCAGTGTAGAGAAATATGACAGTGAGATGACATGAGATTAAATATTTTTTCAGTTAGGCATGACCTCATAATTCATGAATGGCAGTATGAAGCACAAATGAATTATGTGGGGACATCCTGATAAGTAGGAGTTGGTTTTGATCAAATTCTAGCCACTACAGAATTCCTAAGCTTGGAAGAAATGTATGTCATGTTGCAGTTCACCCTACAAAGACAGAAACTGAGGTAACTTGTATAGATGGAGTTACAAGCTGCTTTGTTTATCTATTAGGTAGTAGTTTCTTGCAGATAAGGCTTGGGTTGTTAAAAACTACTTTCTTATAGACCTGATTTAAGCAAATAGGATTCATACCTTATTAACTCATACAACTAATTAGTTTGAATGATGTTCAAAATTTCTTCTTCAAAAGGCTGTAAGAATGCAAATGGTAATTATGAATTTGTCAATTTTTAGCAAAATATTTCCACTGTGGAGAGGAAAGAGAAGGTAAGCAAAACTTGCTTCATTTGAAGCTTGTAGTGTTTGCAAAACCCTTCATGTAGACTGGAAGAACTGCAGTATTTTCACAGCAGAATTTGATTTTTACTGGGCATGATGTACAGAAAAATTATGTAAATGCAGCTTTTCCTCCTGATAAAAACAATGATATCTCCTTGAAATGTAGCCTAGAAATATGCAATGTTTCATTTGAAGTTATTTGCTCTCTTGAGTAACTTTGAGGTGCATATTTTTCTCATGAAAACCTCAAGGTAGACAGCAATGCAAGCACCACCAGTTTGTTTTTAAGACAAGAGATGAAACTACTCCAAGACCCGGCAATGACAATGCCATGGATGGCTGGAGACAATGGGAAAAGAATGACAAAAGCTACATAATTCTTTATCATTCCATACTGGCAAAAAGATAACTGGATAAAAGGATCAATACTAAGGGCCAAAAAATAAGTGGAATGGTCTTTCTTTTGACTATCCCACACCTTATTGGTGCCTCTTGAGTGTCTGGGAAATGTAAGTACAGATACTGTTACTCTGTCCAGGTTCTTCCAGGGTGGAAATGTGTCTAGTAGCTTTTCTGATTGATCAGGTTTTGATGTCATGTGGCTTTAGCCAAAGGAACGCTAAAACCAATATGTTCAGTCAAGTTATTTATATCTGATGCTTGAAGTAGCAGATAATCGGGATCTGTAGTGCTTCTAGACTTGGCATTCTAAAAACAAGCCTAGAGGTTGCAATCTGCGTAGTCACACATAGGGAATGTGAGATTCACTGGGTAATGTAAACCAGATAAGTTTTGCTGGAGATTGTGAACATAGTTAATGTTGTAAGTAATAGCACAAAAATTCAAAGGTGTCTTACTATGAGTTTTGATCTTAAGCCTATTTTATGTCTACTTAGATCATGTTTTCTTAAGTGTGGAACAGCTCTGAAGTTGCCTGTCTAGACAAGTTAGGCCTGGGGATCCAGGGGCATGTTGCTGGCTACCATTCAGTCCTCATGAGGTTCCTTCACTGCTCAAAGTGTCATGCTACAGTCATGTGGGCTCCTGCCAGTGGCTGCAGGTGAAGGAAGGCAGCATCTCAAAGTGAGAAAAGATGCTGTGCTGGTTTGTGTGCCTAGGCTACTGAAATGATCAGGTACAACTTTTCTAAACACTCAGTGTGACCCTGACTGTCAGTGCTTGGGAACATGTCTTAGATTGTCCTTTCATGGCCCTAAACAATGTTTCTTTTTACTGCCCAAAGTTGATAACTAAGATATACTGACATTTAGATGTCATATTTGGTCCAGATAAATGCTGAGGGGAAAAATATATGTATAAACGTGTGTGGAGAGATGTGCTTTGAGTTTGTGACATTTGCATTCTCCAAAGGGGTAAGAATATCTTGCTGTAATTATGTAGTTCACCAACTGGCCACCGCTTGTGGGGCTTACCTCACCCATGGCTGAATTTGGGGACCTGTACATTAATTTTAACTCTGATGACAACTGGCTGTAATGTTCCCTATTGTCACTGCATCCAAGGAGGTCAGGCCTAATGATATGCCAAGAACTCTGTGACAGTTTGCATACAGACACCGTTTACTCAGGTCTCAGCACTGCCATTCACAGAAGATGAGGAGGTATTGAACTGTCAAATCAAGACTGAGCAGGTGACAGCTGATGCATTTTAGATCAGCTGCCTTCATGACTGATTTAGTAAACCCAACTGAGAGCAAGCAGGCTTTTTCTCCTTCAATATTATGCTCTTTAAAGAAAAAGAAAAAAAGAAAAAGAAAAAAAGAAAAAGAAAAGAAAAATGAAAAAGGAAAACTGTGAAAATGTGTATTTTTATTTTTAAACACTACCCTTTATACCTTCTTTTCACTTTGAAACCTGTAAGTGAAAAAATGATACAGGGTGCAGAATCTGAGAGAATTTTTCGTATGGAATGAATTGAGGCAGAGAAATATTTTTATCCTTTCCACAGCTATATAGCAATTTAACATCATACTCTTTCAGTCACTCTACCTGCTGTCTTCTATGTATCATAGAACTCCTTTAAATAGGTAATGCTCAAAATAATGCAGACAAGCAACAACATGAAGAAACATATGCAACAAATGTAACAATGTGATTCCTTCTCCTTTCTGAGTAATTAATTCATAATTTTGATAGCATTGATTAAAAACTGAAAGTATATCACAGCATGTGTATGGTCAGTTAGCTCAGGGCAACAAACTATTTCAGAAAACACAATAAGGTTCTAACAGACCATGAGAACAATGGAGTGCAGAGTAAGTGTTGTCATTGCCCCATTGATCCTCATACAGCTTATTACTGTGCCATGGTAGAATTAAATTGTCTCGTGTGTACAGAGAGATGTGTCCAGTCTTTTCTGATTGATAACATTAACATTTGAAAGTCCTACTGGAGACTTTAAGTGACAAGTACTTTCCATTCCATCACTGATTTTCAGGATCTCCTCTTGGGAGAACTGCATAGGCATGGAAGATGGAGTTAAATTTTGTACATGTCATTTTGGTGGCAGCATCCAGTTGCTCAAAGCATTTTTGTCTCCTGTGCCTACTGGTATGCAAAAAGACAGGGATATGGGAAGAGATCTCTTGTCTGCACCTCTCCTCTGCTTTTTTTATGGCTGAAATATTCCCCTCAGAAAAGCTATGACATTGATCTTTGTAGTCATAGGAATGCTGCTTTGTCTGGCTTAGCTACCAGGGAAATATCGTGGATAATGTGTACCTTGAGTTCAAGAGAAGAATATTTTCATGTAGAGAATTTCTTGCAGTTTTTCTTAAACACTTAAAATGTAGAGATGCTGGTATGCAGAGTATGCTTTTCTAAGTGACCTGATAATGAAGTGCAATATGTTTTTTTCCTGCATCTTGTATTGGTTTTGAGAAATCACCGGGTTTTTTTGGTGATTGTGTTTTGGGGTTTGGTTTGGTTTTTTTGTTTGTCTGAGGTTTTTTGGTGGGCTTGTTTTTTTTTTGGTTTTTGGGGGGTTTTTTTTGGGTTTTGGTTTTTTTTTTGGGTTTTTTTTTTTTTTTTTTTTTTTTTTTTTTTTTTTTTTTTTT